>ML416339.1:11143-78530 GCA_005239525.1 Nicotiana knightiana | reverse complement strand
AACCTTTTTTTTAAGGGGTCCCCCCCCCCCCCCCCCCCTCCTTTCTATGTGTTTCGTGATTTTTTTAGCATGAATAGGCGTAGTTTAATCCTTTTTTTTTTCTTTTCTTCTTTGTGTCACTGTTTTCTTCTTACTTTATCACTGTTTTGATTACTTTCTTTTACTTGTTCATGCTTGATTAGTTCGAAGCCCCAAAATATATTTTTAAAACATGTTCTTAGTTTAGACTGTGTTCACTGATTCATGTATGGTTGTTTGCCCTGATCTGTTTTAAATAATTATGTTCCATTGTATGCGTAGCTAAGTTTGGGTTATGTTTTAATGTTAGCTTGAGTTTTAAATCCATTTCATAGAAGTCATGTATTCGTCTTTAGGCAGAGTCCTTGTCATGATTGTTAAACGGTTTTCATATGAATTTGTATGATAATTCGATTGACTAAGCAGTCTAGGTCAATATGCATATAGGATTTCTAGAGTTCTTTGATAGTTAGTCCCCTAATCTCTTGTTCCACTAATAAAATTTGATCATAACAAGTTAATTACCCCTGTCAATCCCAAGCTTTGGACATACTATCAAGACTAGGTAGTTAACTATGTAATTAGAAACTAATCAACCAATTAGGCTAATACTTAGTTCTAAAACAATGTTTGGTGTTTAACCTAGACTTGTCAATACTAATTTAGCTAACAATAATTTCCTATAATCACTTGTTTAATAGGTTAACCTAGTCTAATAGTCTCTTAAGTAGTTAACTAAATCCTAAAAGATGTCTAAGATAGTTAGTTCAGGATTAATTAACTAAAACAAACTAGTTAACCTAGGCTCAATAGTTAGTCAAGTTTCTGATTTTAGGTAATCGGGTTGAGTTAACCAAATTGAATCAGTTAACTTAGGTTAAGGAGTTAAGTTGATTGACTTGCATTAAGTAACAAGCTAAACCTAGTTGACTAATAGGAACTTAATCGATCAACTTTTAACTAATTAACTTAACCCTAGTTAAGAATAACTTATAGTGAACTAAAGAACATAACTAGGTTTTAACTAACCAAATTTTAAATAATAACCCAAGTGAGTTTAACCCTGATTACCCAATGGTAAATTCAGGGACTCCAAGGGGTACATTAGGTAATGTAGACTTAGAAAATCAGGATTTTAAGGATAAAAGGGTCTTTTAATAGGTAGAATGTTCTAGAATAGGGGCAGTTGTCCCAAAGATAAGGTTGACAGCTGCCCTATGCACTATTTTGTACTATTTTTTTCAGCTTTTGAATGAGGAATATGCCAAAATATATCTCATCCTTGAGCCCTCCTATAAATAGACTTTCCTTTTACATATTCTGGACGACTTTTTGAACCCTTTTGCTTGCTGAAAATCTGGATACAGAAATTTCACATACACAGTAGAAATCCTATACTGAAAGAACACTTGATTTAGGTATAGAAATATCTGGAAAAATCTGGTTTTCCTCAGTCTTGGTATTCTTGAACTTAGGTGGTAGCTGACTGGTTTTTTCTGGGTTTTTAAAAGTTTATCCGGTTGAAATCTATTTTTCTTACTGGTCTTGCTTCAATTTCTGTTTTTTCAAGCTCTCACTTTCTGGGTTTCTCTACTGTTTGTCTTGTTGCCTGTTAGCTGCTGTGTTGATCTCCAGTTTTTTAGCATCTGACCTTTATTTGGTCAAATTTTCTGTTTTTTTACTCTTAAAAAGGTATGTATTAACTCTTCTTGTTCTCAATGAAATGCTGGATTGGAATTCTCTTCTTTTACTCATTGCTTAAGCTAGTTGTTCTTTATAAATAAGGTTGTTTCTTCCATTGTACGTAAATGTGGTTGTATAGATGTTTGTTAGCATGATAATGAACCTGTGAGTGTGACAAATATTGTTCTGATATTGGTATTTTTTGGTTAGTATATGTTGTTTAATGACTGTGTAGTTAATATTCATAGTTCTGATTAATAGAACAAGTTGCACTAGGATGATTGAATCTGGCCTTTTCTATGGTTAGATTCTTTTCCCTAAGAATGCACAAAAATATGCTTTCAATTGAATCTCTTTGGTCAATAAAGAGATTCAACAAGCAAGTCTCTAGAAAGGTTAGTGTTAGCACTAGGGTAGATGAGTTTGACTTGTTGATAGTCAAATTACCCCATAGTAGTGCATAAACACTAGTTGGCTGAAGTTTACCCCTCAAAAAGGGTATAAAGTATGTAGTTAAAAAGGGCACTATGGTGAGGAACTTGAACCCTTGAGTGGTCAAATTCATCCCCTAAAAATGCCTAGACAATTAAAGTACCATATAGTTTAGAATTATGTAAATGCTAGCACTAAGGTAGATGAATTTGACTCTTTGATAGTCAAATTCGTCCCATAACAGTGCATAAACAGTTATTTAACTTGCTGAAATTGTTCTTTCAAAAGATGTAAAGTGGATAATCAAAGGCTCACTAGAGGAAAGAATCTGGAATCCTTCATTATGATCATATTTATCCTCTTAAAACGCCTAAATAACCAAGTTAAGGAACTAATGTGGACTGAAGGTTCCAAGTGTAAAAATGACAAGTCCGGAGGTGAGTTGATCCTTTCATGATCATATTCACCCTGAGAAAGTGCATAAATAATTCTTCTTGGCAATATGTTTTGAACACAAGCATTGTCAGAATCAAAATTGACCTCTCCATGGTCCGTTTGATTTTGGTAGTTGCACAACACTCAATCAACCAGGGGTGTTTACAGATTACGAAGAAAGGCACAAGTATATGGCCTTAAGGGAATTCAAGTTAGGCAAATTAGTTAAAAATTTCTTCTTTTTTTTTAGTTTTCCATTTTTTTTGTAAAGTGTATTTATATGGCCATAGTTTATATTCATTTTCAGAATCATGTAATTAAAGACTGGACTGTATACATTTGAATTCTACTTAGTATTCATATTGGGTTTTGTTGTTTTCTTTAAAAAAAAAAGGGGGATGTTTTTTAGTAACTTTATTATCCACCTCCCTGTCTCCAAAATAGCATGACAACAGTAGAAAATTGAGTGTATATTTAAGCTAGCATATATAGGATTTTATAAACATTTGCTGCTTTGAAAAATGGCTACCACGATTTTAGTTATCATCAATATAAGGTAGAGTTAATTACGCCTAGTTCATGTCGCACCTAGTAAACTTTATGAAATCAACGTATGTAACATATTCTTTACAAATGAATTGCAATTCTGGTGATGCGTGTATCCAGATTTTCAACAAGCAAAAGGGTTCAAAAAGCCGTCCAGAATATGTAAAAGGAAAGTCTATTTATGGAGGGCTCAAGGATGGGATATGTTTTGGCATATTCCTCATTCAAAAGCTGAAAAAAATAGTACAAAATAGTGCATAGGGCAGCTGTCAACCTTATCTTTGGGACAGCTGCCCCTATTCTAGAACATTCTACCTATTAAAAGACCATTTTATCCTTAAAATCCTGATTTTCTAAGTCTACATTACCTAATGTACCCCTTGGAGTCCCTGAATTTACCATTGGGTAATCAGGGTTAAACTCACTTTTATTATTTAAAATTTGGTTAGTTAAAACCTAGTTATGTTCTTTAGTTCACTATAAGTTATTCTTAACTAGGGTTAAGTTAATTAGTTAAAGGTTGATCGATTAAGTTCCAATTAGTCAACTAGGTTTAGCTTGTTACTTAATGCAAGTCAATCAACTTAACTCCTTAACCTAAGTTAACTGATTCAATTTGGTTAACTCAACTCGATTACCTAAAATCAGAAACTTGACTAACTATTGAGCCTAGGTTAACTAGTTTGTTTTAGTTAATTAATCCTGAACTAACTATCTTAGACATCTTTTAGGATTTAGTTAACTACTTAAGAGACTATTAGACTAGGTTAACCTATTAAACAAGTGATTATAGGAAATTATTGTTAGCTAAATTAGTATTGACAAGTCTAGGTTAAACACCAAACATTGTTTTAGAACTAAGTATTAGCCTAATTGGTTGATTAGTTTCTAATTACATAGTTAACTACCTAGTCTTGATAGTGTGTCCAAAGCTTGGGATTGACAGGGGTAATTAACTTGTTAGGATCAAATTTTATTAGTGGAACAAGAGATTAGGGGACTAACTATCAAAGAACTCTAGAAATCCTATATGCATATTGACCTAGACTGCTTAGTCAATCGAATTATCATACAAATTCATATGAAAACCGTTTAATAATCATGACAAGGACTCTGCCTAAACACGAATACATGACTTCTATGAAATGGATTTAAAACTCAAGCTAACATTAAAACATAACCTAAACTTAGCTACGCATACGATGGAACATAATTATTTAAAACAGATCAGGGCAAATAACCATACATGAATCAGTGAACACAGTCTAAACTAAGAACATGTTTTAAAAATATATTTTGGGGCTTCGAACTAATCAAGCATGAACAAGTAAAAGAAAGTAATCAAAACAGTGATAAAATAAGAAGAAAACAGTGACACAAAGAAGAAAAGAAAAAAAAATGGATTAACTAGACACAATTAGGATTGGCCAAAAGAGTTGAAACAATTTGGGGCTAAAATATGGCCATAGCCCAAAACATGTTATCTTTAGGCTATTGAACATCATTTTAGGCAATCCTTAGGTAGAATGAATACCTTTACTTTGAAATTTGACAAAAATCGATTATTATCTCAAATTACCTTAACCTACACTCGGGAGTAGCAACTCATGCCCCCGACCCTCAGCTCCAAACATTAACAAAATATACATAGTAACCACGGGTGCATTTCATGTGACGTATTTGTCATGTGCTCAAAAACAACAAGTGCACGCCATCGTGACTTGTTCAAGATAAATCCATAAATGTCCTAATTGATCTTAAAACTAAAATGCTCCTTCAAATAGAAAACATAAATAATACTCAAACATCACCTCAAATAGGAACTATAAAACCGCCATGACCATAGTCTTGACTACGTAACCTACACTCGGGTGCGGCAACTCATGTCCCCGTCTTCAACTTCAAATTATAATAAAAATTACATATTATAATTGCGGGTGCATTTCATGTGGCGCAGTTATAATATGTCCAAAAACAAACAAATGCACGCCATCTTGACTTGTTTCAAGATAAATCCATAAATATTAAAGCGGCTAAAAGTGAAAAAGGCTAAAAATCATAATAGGTTTAAAATATGTAAGTAATTAGATAATTAGGCCAAAAATTAATAGTTAAGCGACCGTGCTAGAACCACGGAACTCGGGAATGCCTAACACCTTCTCCCGGGTTAATAGAATTCTTTACTCGGATTTCTGGCCGCAGACAACTTAAAACAGAGTCAAAATTTTCTCGATTTGGGATTTTTAAAATGGTGTCCCGGAATATCGTCAAAAATCCAGGTGGCGACTCTGAGAAATAATAATAAATCCCAAATTCGAATAATGTCACTTTAATTGAAAAAACTCCCTTATTACCCCTTCATTAATTCGGGATAGTGAAAAAGGAGGTGTGACAGACACCAGAATCGAAATAGCAGATCCAGTTAAGGTTCACACACGAATCGAGGCAAAATATCAGGAATATGTGTTATAATGACGCCTGATGTCATGACGCCATTCTATTCCTTGGACAGGATAACTCCAACAAATCGCCCGTGAAACTTAAGTTATTTGATATATGCGGACCACAGAGGACGGCCTTATGTGGACCACAGAGGCAAAGTTTGACCAGAAACGACATTATCCGCTCATTAAGCTCACATGCAAAGACGACCTCAATAAGCAGAGGGACTAACTGTATGGGTCAAAAATTACCTCTAATATGATTAAACCATGTTAACATTAAGGAGGCATTCACAGACTGTCATGTGTAACCAATACAACTTCAATGAAGACCTGCCCAAGGTCGATGTGGTTCCAGAAATGATGAAGGTTGTGGTCGAAGAGTCAAGCAAGGATCAAAGTCGAGGTCGAGCATCCTAGACAAAGTTATAATGGCTAGTTTTAAGAAATGACACTAAAATATTCTAGTGGATATTCTCTGCACCTGTACTATTAGGGTTTCTAGGAATATGTTTCCTATAAATAGAAAGAGACATAATGATAGGGGACATGAGATATTCACTTGTAAGAAAACACATTGAGTTTATAGAGAGCGTCTGACCATATTATAAGCATTTGAAAATAACCTTTTTACTAAGATTATTGTCTATCTTTTCCACTTGATCCAAGAACAACCTGAGTGTTTAAGGCTCATCAATTATTTTTCATTGTCAGAAAGAATATATACAGATCCCATTCCTTTTCGGGTGACTCACACGTTTTATCTACTTAAATGTCATTCATTGCTATTTATTACTATTTAATTTTATCTTCCATCTTTTTGGATCATTGAATATTGTTATTAGTACTCACATTCATTACCATTCGGTCAAATATATATATTACCCGTCATAAAACCGATAACTGTATTTTTTGAATATTATTATTAGTTAAGATTGACTCTTCTTTATTTAAATCTAATTGGTTGAACTAATATCTATATTACTAAACTTCAAAAGAACTTGTTTGGGAAGTTCTGATTTTTAGGAAGTATGTATATGGTATTATGCATCAACCACTATATTATGAAATAATTAAAAACAATAACCTAAGTAGGTCAAGGTTATTACATGCATGCTTATGAAGGGGAACAAGCGGAATGCAAAGTGACCATAACTCCATAAGCATAACAAATAAAGATTGATTAATTACTGTAGGTCTTTGAGCGTTTTTTTTCCAAGAAAAGTACTTTTGTAGTGCATATTTTTGTTTTTGTTGTTGAAAAGCTGTCTAAGTGATAGTCAAAAGCCAATAATGATTAAGGATCTTATTTATTTATTTACACAGCTTCTTTTATGTTTGTTTGTAAAATGTTTAATTCAATTCGTTTTTGGCGTTTAGCTTGACCATTTCGATGTGATATTTCTTGATGGAGCAACTTAAAGATATCTGATATAAAATTCAGTAACTAACTAGAATGTATATAGTAGTAATAATCTACAAAAGATGCATTTTTAGTTTTTGATCTATTTATCAATATAAGGTACCCTTTTTCAATTACACGAGGAATCATGAACAATTAATATTATGTTTTTTATAGAATTTGATTGAAGTCCAGTTTTTGAAGAGAACTCAAACTAATAAAAGATAAACAAAAGAGTAGGTGAATTCCCTTTGGAGGAAGTCTTGACGTGATAAGTAAAATTATTGTTATGTGACTAGGAGGTCAAAAGTTTACCTCGCACATAACGACACTTTAGTGCACTAAATTATTTTTTTATTTCAGGTGAATTCATTAAAAATTAAGGAGGATCACACCGCATTATTTCTATATATATACTCCTTTTCAAAGATTAATTATTGGATATCCATCTTTCATCTTTATGGTTTACCCTACTTCTTTCTCATGTCGTATTCTATAGCTTTTTAATATCCCCACCAATTTTGATCTCCTTTTCTTTGGGTGGGGGTTGGGNATTATGCAATTAATGTTGTAAAGGAAAGAATGAGAGATAAAATACGGTAAAACAACATTTTTTTTTTGGTTGGAAAATCTTCTTTAATCGTTTGTTTAATACCGGAAAATATTTTACAAATGGGAGAATATGATGAGGGACTCGAACAAGAATTGGAGGTGATGTCGATGAAAACCTAGTATTATTCTTAAAGAAGAATCAACCATAGGTTTCCCTCAATAATTGGAAACTACTCCTATTAATCGTATCATACGAAGTAGGTTGAGCTTAATTAACATCCCTGAAAATTCGAAGTGGCTTAAAAAAAAAGAAATAATAAAATAAGTTTAGAGTATTTTAACCGGGTTGGAATATGCCATATCTATATATGGGAGATTTAGTTTTACACGTAACATATCTGTCTTTTACACATAAAAAATCTAAAAAAGTCATTTTCTTAATTTTAAAATTGTAAAGGGGCATGATGTACAAATAACACATTGCCATATACAGTTGAAAATAATTTATCTAATTAATATCGATAATGAATACATTGATGGTATACATTTTTACATTATCAATATATATATATATATATTGATAATGTAAAAATGTATACCATCAATGTATTCATTATCGATATTAATTAGATAAATTATTTTCAACTGTATATGGCAATGTGTTATTTGTACATCATGCCCCTTTACAATTTTAAAATTAAGAAAATGACTTTTTTAGATTTTTTATGTGTAAAAGACAGATATGTTACGTGTAAAACTAAATCTCCCATATATAGATATGGCATATTCCAACCCGGTTAAAATACTCTAAACTTATTTTATTATTTCTTTTTTTTTAAGCCACTTCGAATTTTCAGGGATGTTAATTAAGCTCAACCTACTTCGTATGATACGATTAATAGGAGTAGTTTCCAATTATTGAGGGAAACCTATGGTTGATTCTTCTTTAAGAATAATACTAGGTTTTCATCGACATCACCTCCAATTCTTGTTCGAGTCCCTCATCATATTCTCCCATTTGTAAAATATTTTCCGGTATTAAACAAACGATTAAAGAAGATTTTCCAACCAAAAAAAAAATGTTGTTTTACCGTATTTTATCTCTCATTCTTTCCTTTACAACATTAATTGCATAATAGAAAATAGGATTAAATCCATGTAAGAGCAATACTTATCTCTTGAGATTGAACTAATATTAATTTGGGAGAACTTAAATGGAAAAGTGGACACTTATAATTAAAGTCACAAGTGTAGTTTAACGTGTACCATAAGTCTATGCTACTAGATATTTTGAAATTTTCTTTAGATCAAGATATTATAAAACTACGGCCTAGGTAGCAGCTGCAATTTCATTAATTAGGAAAAAAGAAGATTTGATATTCAATTGCGTCTGTACCAAACAATAGACGAAATGCAAATAAGGACGCATATTGTTGCATGTAAAATTTCTCACAAAAAAACACATACTCCATCTAACAATATCATGTTAGAAAGAGAAGTGAGAGACACGTATGGCCAACTGGAGACTGAATTTTGGGATTAGTGCTTAAAATTTTAATGTTTATTTTTTCCACGGAACTTATCAATAAGATTCAAGATTATTGTAAGTTTTTTAAGCAACAATTTATTGTCTTTCATAAAGTTTTCTGAGCCATATGCGTTATCTCTTCTTTTCCATCAGCATCTTTCTAACATAATTGATTTGCTTTTGCATTCTCATCTCGCACTATAAACAGTAGTGTACGAGGGACCGCCAATATATTATACTTCAAAAAGTACACCAAACTCTTCTTTTCCTAATGACCTTAAATATATACTTATAATGTAAATATTTTTTTACGATATTGCTGTAATTTAATCGGTTATAAAACATTGGGTTCTTTGTTCAAAATTGAGGTGAACGAGAAATAAAGGAAAAAATAAATTTAATTTTTCTTCCTTTACAAAGGGACAGTGTCACATATTGAAAGAGGAAAGCTCATTTGTTGAGTATATATGATTATACTTCTTCTAACTCTTAAATAGTTGAGAAGAAGGCAAGCCTCGAGTCGTCGACGCTCGCTTGACTTGGCTTTGTGTCACGATCCCAAATCCTAACAGGTCGTGATGGCGCCTATCGTGAAACTAGGCTAGCCAACCATCATATAACTACTCATCCGCTCTATTATAATGTTTCCATAATCAATAATAAGCAACAACAAAGCATAAAAATATTTCTTTAAGTCTTTACACCCCAATAATAATCTAACATTCTAAACAATCCTCCCAAGACTGGAGTCAATGATCATGAGCATCTAAGAAATAAAACTAACTCCGCTAATGTCTTAATCAATGTCTATGAAATAAATACTAATACTAATAAAGGAAGATAAATGGAGAAGTTGCGGACGCTGGACAGCTACCTCGAAATCACGTAAGCTGCTGATAACGAACTCGGACGACTACTGCTCCGAACCAGTACCTGGATCTGCACACAGGGGTGCAAGGAGTAATGATGAGTACGCCAACTCAGTAGTAATGTAAATAATTCACAGTCTGAGAAAAAAAGAAACACACAACACAAAACATCAATTCACAAAACAGTAAAACATCAAGTCACCATAAAGTATTCTTCAAATACATAAGTTCGAAAACCAATTTCCAGAAATCCTTTGAAACAATTATAATTTCAATATATCTCAGTAAAACTCTCAGTAAAATTAGTTTGAAAAACGAAGTGAATCACATTCAAAAACTAAATAAAATCATCATAAAGCTTCCCTCGGGCCATAATCATTTCTCGTAATAATTTCCCTCACCATCTCACCATCACTCAGTATCAGCCCAGCGGGCAACCTCACAGTCACCCAGTATCAGCTCAGTGGGCAACCTTGCAGTCACTCAGTATCAGCCCCGCGGGCATCACTCGCACTCAGTAGGTACCTTCACTCACTGGGGGTGTACAGGCTCCGGAGGGGCTCCTACAGCCCAAGCGCTATAACAAGCCACATCATGGCATAAATCACTCACAATATTGGCCCTCGGCCAGCCACATCATGGCATAAATCACTCACAATATTGGCCCTCCACCTCTCTCGTATTATAACATCCTCACAATATTGGCCCACAGCCTCACTCAGTCAGACACTCTCAACATGCCACTCGGGCCATCATTATATCGGGTTCTCAACCCAAAACAGTGTTTTATTTTTCAAGAAATAATAGCAAAATACTCTGAGTGTCAAAACAATTATCAAGGAAAGACTGAGTGAAAATCATAACATATCAAGTGAGGAAAATAGTAAAAACAACCCCCAAGGAGTAAACAGATCGGCACTAGGCCCCAAACATGGCTTACAGCCCAAATTATATCAAAATATATATCAATACTATTAAACATAGGCTTTAAAATCGGGTTCACAACTTGATAGTTGCCTGAAAGGAATATATTTCAAAATTTCCAATCTTTGCATTCCAAAATCCGTGAAAGGATGCATAGTCCGGGGTTTCATACCCTCAGGACAGGATTTAAAGACATTATTTTCCTCAAACTAGCCCGAAAAGCTACTCTGCAATCCGCTTGCCGAATCAAATTCCGAGCGCTCCAAATCTACCAAGTTCAGATTTTTATCATCAAATTATGCTAAAGGAATGAATTCCAATTGAAAAGTACCAATTTTAGCATAAAACCCGAATTTAGCCAAAACCCGACCCCGGGCCCGCACCTCGGAACTCGACAAATTTTATACTAAAATATTCTTCATCATCTCACGAGTCTGTACATATAAACAATGAGAAAATAGGAGTTCGTTTGACCCCTCAAATCGATCCCTAAAGGTCTCATAATCTCAAGCCCTAACCCCACCTTTTTCTACTGATTTTCATGGATTAAACACTGATATTTTGTTCCTTAATCACCTATAATCGAGTTTTAGGGTCCAAAATACTTACCTCAATGAAGAACGATGATTTCCCTCTTCAAAATCGCCTCCAAGCTCTATTCCCGCTCAAAAATGATGAAAAAGGGGTTAATGGTTGTGGAGGGTTTATTTAAATACTGCCCAGTTATTCCTTCACTGTGATAGCGGAAGTACTCACGCGATCGCGAAGAACAAATCCCCCAGGCCCTCAGAAGACTCTACGCGATCGCAGCACAAGACACGCGATCGCGATTCAATAGAATCTCAACCGACGCGATCGCAACCATACTCACGCGATCGCGAAGAACAGTTGACCCTTCTCCCCACGCGCCTGACTAACCCTATGCGATCGCACCAGTGCTCATGTGATCGCACTGACCAACACTACATACCTTCGCAATTGCACTCCTTCTCACGCGATCGTGATTCACAAAATGGTCGGGCTCCAGATTACTCTACGCGATCGCGGATCAATCTATGTGATCGCAATGAACAAAGTGTTGTTGCACTGACACCAGAAAAATAGCAACTTTTCCTAAGGCTAAAATCCCGTTAACCACCCGAATTCAATCCGAGCCCCTCGGGACCCAAACCAATTTTACCAACACCTCATAAATGATCATTCAAACTTAGTTGCACTCTTAAAACACTAAAAATAACATCAGAATCACATCGGATTCAAGCCTAAGGACTTTGAAATTTCTAAAATCCACCAACGATGCCGAAACTATCAAAAATAACTCCGATTGACCTGAAATTTTGCAGACATATCCAAAATGACATTACGAATTTTTTCCAACTGTCGAAATTCCATTCCGACCCCGATAGCCTAATTTCCACTGCTGACTGAAAATTATCAAAAACTAACTTTCGCCAATTCAAGCCTAATTCTACACCCGTCCTCACAAAAAATATTGCAAACACACTCCTAAGTCCCAAATCACCTAACGAAGCTGTCCGAGCCATAAAATTCACATTCCGAGGTTGTTTACCAATAAGTCAACTCTCAGTTGACTTTTCCAACTTTAAGGCTATTTTTAAAGACTAAGTGACTAAATTCTCATTATAATTATTCCGATTACGAGCATACCAACTCTAACACATAAAGAACAATTTAACCAAGCTATGACGAGGCAATAACAGTAATTATAATGAAGGTTCTACGTAACTACTAACCGGGTCGTTACATTCTCCCCCTCTTAAACAAACGTTCGTCCTCAAACGGGTCTAGAAACGTACCTGGAGTCTCAAACAAATGAGGATATTTACTCTGCATCTCTCACTCATTCTCCCAAGTAGCCTCCTCCACTGGCTGACCTCTCCACTGTACTTTCACTGAAGCTATATTCTTAGACCTCAACTTTCTGACCTGATGATCCAAAATTGCTACTGGCTCTACCTCATATGACATATCACCCTCGAGCTGAATTGTGATGAAGTTTAACACATGAGACGGGTCACCAACATACTTCCTGAGCATCGACACATGAAATACCGAATGAACACTCGATAGGCTGCGTGGCAAGGCAAGTCTATAAGCCCCCTCTCCAACCTTCTGAAGTACCTCAAAAGGACCAATAAACCGTGGACTCAACTTTCCTCTCTTTCCGAACATCATAACACCCTTAATGGGTGATACCTTCAGCAGTACCTTATCACCTTCCATAAAAGACACATCCCGGACCTTCCGGTCCGCAGAGCTCTTCTGCCTAGACTGCGTCGTGCGAAGTCGCTCCTGAATCAACTTCACCTTCTCCAACGCATCCTGAATCAAATCTGTGCCCAATAACTTAGCCTCACCAGGATCGAACCAACCAACCGGATATCTACACCTCCTACCATATAAAGCCTCATACGGGGCCATCTGAATACTAGACTAGTAGTTGTTATTATATGCAAACTCCGCTAGTGGCAGAAACTGATCCCATGAACCCCCAAAATCAATCACACGAGCCCGTAACATATCCTCCAAAATCTGAATAGTCCGTTCCGATTGCCCATCGGTCTGAGGATGAAATGTAGTGCTCAACTCTATATCAGTACCCATACCTCTCTGTACGGCCCTCCAAAACTGAGATGTGAACTGAGTATCTCTGTCAGAAATAATAGAAACCGGAACTCCATGCAATCGGACAATCTCCTTAAGTATATACCAGCTAATCGCTCTGAAGTATAAGAAGTACCAACAGGAATGAAGTGTGCGGACTTGGTCAATCTATCCACAATGACCCAAATAGCATCAAAACCCTTCGAAGTCTGTGGAAGCCCAACTACAAAGTCCATAGTAATCCGCTCCCACTTCCACTCCAGAATATCTAACCTCTGAAGTAATCCACCTAGTCTCTAGTGCTCATACTTGAGTTGCTGGTATTTGAGACACCGTGCTACATACTCAACAATATCTCTCTTCATTCGCCTCCACCAATACTACTATCTCAGATCCTGATACATCTTCGCGGCACCCGGATGAATGGAATACCGCGAGCTGTGAGCCTCTACTAATATCAACTCTCGAAGCCTATCCACATTGGGCACGCAAATACGACCATGCATCCTCATAACACCGTCATCACCAATAGTCACATCCCTGGCATCATCTCGACGGACCCTATCCTGAAGTACTAACAAATGCAGATCATCATACTGTCGAGCTCTAATATGGTCATAGAGAGAAGACCGGGAAGTCATGCTAGCTAATACCCACGGAGGGTCTGACAAATCCAATCTCACCAACTGACCCGCTAAAGCCTGGACATCAAGTGCTAAAGGTCGATCTACTGCTGAAAGGTAAGCTAGACTCCCTAAACTCTCGGCTCTGCGACTCAAGGCATCGACCACCACATTGTCCTTCCCCGGATGATACAAAATAGTAAGGTCATAATCCTTGAGAAGCACCAACCATATCCTCTGCCGCAAATTCAAATCCTTCTGCCTCAGCAGATACGCGTAGGCAATCACCCTACCTTCCTGCATCAATACCGCTCCCAAGCCAACTCTAGAAGCATCACAATAGACTGTGTAAGAACCCGAACCAGTAGGAAAAACCAATACCGGAGTCGTGGTCAATCCTGACTTGAGCTTCTGAAAGCTCGCCTCACACTCATCGGACATCTGAATGGAGCACCCTTCTGAGACAATCTGGTCAATAGTGAAGCAATAGAAGAGAATCCTTCCACAAAGGGACGGTAATATCCCGCCAGACCAAGGAAACTCCTAATCTCAGTAGCTGAGGATGGTCTGGGCCAACTTTGCACCGCCTCAATCTTCTTCGGATCAACCTGAATACCCTCACTAGACACCACGTGCCCCAAGAAAGCTACTGAACCAAGCCAAAACTCACACTTGGAGAATTTTGCATAAAGCTTCTCCTCCCTCAACCTCTGTAACACAACCCTCAAGTGCTGAGCATGCTCTTCCTGGCTACGAGAATAAACCAGGATGTCATCAATGAACACAATGACGAACGAATCAAGGTAAGGCTAAAACACATTGTTCATCAATTGCACGAACACGGCTGGGGCATTGGTCATCCCAAAGGACATAACCAGAAACTCATAATGACCATATCTGGTCCTGAAAGCAGTCTTCGGAATTTCAGAATCTCGAATCTTCAACTGGTGATACCCCGACCTCAAGTCAATCTTGGAGAACACCTTAGCTCCCTGAAGCTGATCAAATAAGTCATCAATACGAGGCAAAGGAAACCGGTCCTTCACCGTAACCTTATTCAGCTGTCTATAATCGATGCGCACCCCAAAAGCGACACACTAGGACGAATGAACCCCATATCTAAGAGTTCCTGAAGTTGCTCCTTCAATTCTTTCAACTCTGCTGGTGCCATGCGGTAAGGTGGAATAGAGATAGGCTGAGTGTCTGGCACCAAGTCAATACCAAAATCAATATCCTTTTCAGGTGGCATGCCTGGTAGGTCTGCAGGAAATACGTCCGAAAATCACGGACTACAGAAACAGAATCAACAGAAGGAGTCTCACTACTAACATCCCTCACAAAAGCAAGATAATACTCACACCCTTTCTCAACCATATGCTGAGCCTTCAGATAAGAAATCACTCTGCTAGGCACATGCTCTATAGACCCTCTCCACTCAACTTTCGGAACTCCGGGCATAGCTAGGGTCACGGTCTTAGCGTGATAATCAAGGATAGCATGACACGGTGATAATCAATCCATGCCCAGAATTACATCAAAATCAACCATACTGAGTAACATCAAGTCCACTCAGGTCTCCAGACCCCCAACAGATATAAGACATAACCTATACACACATTCCATAATAATAGCATCGCCCACCGGAGTCGAAACATGAACAGACGTAACTAAAGACTCACGGGGCATATTCAAAAAGTGGGAAAAATAAGATGAAATATACGAGTACGTGGAATCAGGGTCAAATAAAGCCAAAGCATCACTAAGACAAAATGAGATCGTACCTGTAATACCGCATCTAAGGCCATAGCATCAGGCCTAGCCGGAAGTGCATAAATACGTGGCTGGCCTCCACCTGCTCGACCTCCCCCTCTAAGGCGGCCTCTAGCTGCCTGACCACCACCCATGGCTGCCAGGGTAAGTGGTGAAGTGATTGGGGCTGAAGTCGAGGGCTGAACCCTCTGCTGAGATGAACTACTAGGACGACGGGGACACTGCCTCCACTCACATACAAACTCTCCACAATCGTAAAAACCACCTGGAGCTGGAGATGAAAACTGACGAGAACCCATGCCACCATGATAACCACCAGACGAACCATGCATAAAAGAACCCTGATAAGATGATGCTCGGGCGGAGCTCTGAGCTGGAAGGGCAATAAAAGATGAACGGCCCTGATGAGAGCTACGAGGACCCTGCCCCGGAGATACACCACTGTAAGATGGGCGAACTGGATATGGAGGTCTAAATGGACGACCTCTGTTGTGCTGAAACTGCCCTCTATAAGGGGCACCACTGAAGCTACCTGATCCCCGAGGCTTCTTGGCCTTCCTCTCCTCACACTCCTGCCTGCGAACCGACTCAATGTCCCGAGAAATGTCAATAACCTGCTCAAATGTGTCTCCAGACACCCTCTCTCTGGTCATCAAAATGCGAAGCTGATATGTGAGACCATCTACAAACCTCCTGATACGCTCCCTGTCAATAGGGACTAACTCCGAAGCATGTCTAGCCAACTCGGAAAACCTCATCTCGTACTGAGTAACTGACAACTCTCCCTCGCACAGCTGCTCAAACTGTTTGCGCTGATCCTCTCTATGGGACTGAGGAACATACTTCTCCAAAAAGAGCGTGAAGAACTGCTGCCAGGTGAGTGGTGCTAAACCAACCGGCCTACGCCTCTCAAATGACTCCCACCAAGTGAAAGCAGCACCAGCAAACTGAAATGTAGCAAATGATACCCCGCTGGTCTCCAAAATACCCGCAGTACGTAGTATCCTCTAGCACTTATATAGAAACCCTTGGGCATCCTCACCCTCTGTACCGCTGAAAGTCGGAGGCTAAAGTCTGCTGAACCTCTCCAGCCTGCGTTGCTCATCCTTAGGCATAGAAGGAACCACATAGTCCTGAATTGGGGCAACCGGCTGGGCTGGGACTACCCCTAGTGCTTGAATACCCTATACAGCCTACTCAGGTGTCCGGGCAGCTGGAGTCTGAATGCCTCCCCCGGCCTGAGCTGCAGTGGCAGTAGTAGACATAGCGACTACCTGAGCCAAACTGGTACACACCGTCAATATCTGAGCCAGGGTTTCCTAAAGACCCGGAATAACCATAGGCACTGTTGGTGCCTGAGCCTGTCCCGCTGGAGCACCATCGGCGGGAACCTGATCCTGAACGATAAGGGGATCCTGCGGTACCGTCCCGGCTGCTGCCTGGGCTGGTCCCCTAACTCCACCACGGCCCCGACCCCTTGTGGGTCTGGCTGGTGTCTGGTCACCCTGATCGGTAATGTGTGTCCTCACCATCTGCGAGATAATGAAACAACATGAGTTTAGATTTCAAGAATCAATAGATAGGCATGAAAGAGTTCAAGAAAATAAAGATGTTTCCTAAGAGTTCTGAAACCTCTCGAAAATAATTACAGACGTCTCTGTACCGACCCGCAAGACTCTATTGAACCTGCTCATGACCGTTGAGTCCTATGTAACCTAGCACTCTGATACCAACTTGTCACGACCCCAAATCCTAACAGGTCGTGATAGCGCCTATCGTGGAACTAGGCTAGCCAACCATCACATAACTACCCATCTACTCTATTATAATGTTTCCATAATCAATAACAAGCAACAACAAAGCATAAAAATATTTCTTTAAGTCTTTACGCCCCAATAATAATCTAACATTCTAAACAATCCTCCCAAGACTGGAGTCAATGATCATGAGCATCTAAGAAATAAAACTAACTCTGCTAAGGTCTTAATCAATGTCTATGAAATAAATACTAATACTAATAAAGGAAGGGAAATGCAGAAGCTGCGGACGCTGGACAGCTACCTCGAAATCCCGTAAGCTGCTGATAACGAACTCGGACGACTACTGCTCCGAACCAGTACCTGGATCTGCACACAGGGGTGCAGGGAGTAATGATGAGTACGCCAACTCAGTAGTAATGAAAATAATTCACAATCTGAGAATAAAAGAAACACAAGCACATCAATTCACAAAACAGTAAAACATCAAGTCACCATAAAGTATTCTTCAAATACATAAGTTCGAAAATCAATTTCTAGAAATCCTTTGAAACAAGTATAATTTCAATATATCTCAGTAAAACTCTCAGTAAAATCAGTTTGAAAAACGAAGTGAATCGCAGTCAAAAACTCAATAAAATCATCATAAATCTGCCATCGGGCCATAATCAGTTCTCGTAACAATTTCCCTCAGCATCTCACCATCACTCAGTATCAGCCCAGCGGGCAACCTTACAGTCACTCAATATCAGCCCAGCGGGCAACCTCGCAGTCACTCAGTATCAGCCCCGCAGGCATCACTCGCACTCAGTAGGTACCTGCGCTCACTGGGGGTGTACAGACTCCGGAGGGGCTCCTACAGCCCAAGCGCTATAACAAGCCACATCATGGCATAAATCACTCACAATATTGGCCCTCGGCCAGCCACATCATGGCATAAATCACTCACAATATTGGCCATCGGCCTCTCTCGTATCATAACATCCTCACTATATTGGCCCGCAGCCTCACTCAGTCAGACACTCTCAACATGCCACTCGGGCCATCATTATACCGGGTTCTCGACCCAAAATAATGTTTCATTTTTCAAGAAATAATAGCCAAATAGTCTGAGTGTCAAAATAATTATCAAGGAAATACTGAGTGAAAATCATAACATATCAAGTGAGGAAAATAGTAAAAACAGCCCCCAAGGGGTAAACAGATCGGCACTAAGCCCCAAACATGGCTTACAGCCCAAATTATATCAAAATATATATCAATACTATTAAGCATAGGCTTAAAATCGGGTTTGCAACTCGATAGTTGCCTTAAAAGGAATATATTTCCAAATTTCCAATCTTTGCATTCCAAAATCCGTGAAAGGATGCATAGTCCGGGGTTTCATACCCTCAAGGCAGAATTTAAAGACATTACTTTCCTCAAACTAGCCCAAAAAGCTACTCTGCAACCCTCTTGCCTCTCGAATCAACTTCCGAGCGCTCCAAATCTACCAAGTTCAGATTTTTATCATCAAATTATGCTAAAGGAATGAATTCCAATTGAAAAGTACCAATTTTAGCATAAAACCCGAATTTAGCCAAAATCCGACCCACGGACCCACGTCTCGGAGCTCGAAAAATTTTATACCAAAATGTTCTTCATCATCTCACGAGTCAGTACATATAAAGAACACTAAAATCGGAGTTTGTTTAACCCCTCAAATCGAACCCTAAAGGTCTAATAATCTCAAGCCCTTACCTCACCTTTTTCTACTGATTTTCATGGATTAAACACTGATTTTTTATTCCTTAATCACCGATAATCTAGTTTTAGGGTCCAAAATACTTACCTCAATGAATAACGATGATTTCCCCTCTTCAAAATCGCCTCCAAGCTCTATTCCCGTTCAAAAATTGTGAAAATGGGGCTAATGGTCGCGGAGGGTTTATTTAAATACTGCCCAGTTGTTCCTTCACTGCGATTGCGAAAGTACTCATGCGATCGCGAAGAACAAATCCCCCAGGCCCTCAGAAGACTACGCGATCGCAGCATAATCCACGCGATCGCGATTCAATAGAACCTCAACCCACGCGATCGCAACCATACTCACGCGATCGCGAAGAACAGTTGACCCTGCTCCCCACGCACCTGACTAACCCTACGCGATTGCACCAATGCTCACGCGATCGCACTGACCAATGCTACATACCTTCACGATTGTACACCTTCTCACACGATCGCGATTCACAAAATGGTCGGGCTCCAGATTACTCTACGCGATCGGGATGAACAAAGTGATGTTGCACTGACACCAGAAAAACAGCAGTTTTCCTAAGGCTAAAATGCCCGTTAACCACCCGAATTCAATCCCGAACCCCTCGGGACCCCAACCAATTTTATCATCACCTCATAAATAATCATTCAAACTTAGTTGCACTCTTAAAACACTAAAAATAACATCAAAACACCAAAATCACATCGGATTCAAGCCTAAGGACTTTGAAATTTCTAAAATCCACCAACGATGCCGAAATTATCCAAAACAACTTCGATTGACCTGAAATTTTGCAGACATATCTAAAATGACATTATGAATATGTTCCAACTGTCGGAATTCCATTTCGACCCTGATAGCCTAATTTCCACTGCGGACCAGAAATTACCAAAAACTAACTTTCGCCAATTCAAGCCTAATTCTACACCGGTCCTCACAAAAAATATTCCGAACACACTCCTAAGTCCCAAATCACCTAACGAAGCTTTCCGATCCATAAAATCCATATTCCGAGGTCGTTTACCAATAAGTCAACTCTCAGTTGAGTTTTCCAACTCTAAGGTTATTTTTAAAGACTAAGTGACCAAATTCTCATTATAATTATTCTGATTCCGAGCCTACCAACTCTAACACATCAAGAACAGTTTAACCAAGCTATGACGAGGCAATAACAGTAATTATAATGCAGGTTCTATGTAATGACCGATCGGGTCGTTACAATTTGGCTTCGGTCAAATGATCTGATTGATTAATTTTTTGGACCAAATTTATTTATTAAATATTAATATTAATCTAATCCAAATCAGCCATTTTGTAAAGTTAATTTAAAGTTCTCCTCCGCTTTTATTTTTTTGTTTTATTTTTCATAAATAGCCATTTACGTGACGGTCATCTTGAAGAGTTTCTCCTCTTCGTTTAAACCCAAATTGTTGGTTATAAATAGCAGGCCATTCCCTTTGATTTTTCTTAGGAAAATTCTGAATTATCATTCTTTCTTCTGCATTGCTTTAACTGAAAGAAAGCAACAGTAAGTGTGATTTGCTACAGATCATTTGTTTTCGCTAAAACATTGGGGTTTGAAGTACCATTATACAAATCTGTAATCCGTTCTATCCTAGGAGAAAATAATCTAAAAACTCAGTTATTAGGAGGGGATTAAGTTCCTTAAACTTGTTAGTAATCTGTATTCGCAAAGTAATCTGGAAATAAAACAGCGTAAAATAGAAATGTAAAAACACGACGAGTGGCTCCAGAATCAATCCACCATTCCTTGGGATTTCTCGCTAGGTTGCATTCAGAAAGTATAGCACACAATTCATCAGTATCCTAGTGTTTTCAACCATGTTTGCTTGACCCTTCTTTTTGTCTTTCTTTGGAGCACGGCAATCTGCAGATTTATGTCCAGCTTTCACGCAGTTGTAGGAAATAATTTCCTTTGAACCGCTTCTTGCTTGGTTACGTTTTAGTCAAGAAGGATTCTTTCTCTTGTTATTATTTTGTGGAGAATCCTCAACAATGTTTGCTCCTATTATTTTTGAGTTTCCACGACCCTTCTTTTCAGCATCTATGTCGTCCTCTTCGATCCTCAATCGAACAATGAGATCTTCAAGCAACATCTCCTTGCATTTGTTTTTCAACTAATTTTTGAAGTCCTTCCACAAAGGAGGGCAACTTCTCAATCACCGTGCAACTTGGAATGCTTCATTGTTGACAAGACCTTCAGCAAAGAGATCATGAATAATAATTTGCAACTCTTGAATTTGGGTAATGACACGCTTGTTGTCTACCATCTTATAGTCCAAAAATTTGGTTGCAACAAACTTTTTCAATCCGGCATCCTCGATTTTATATTTCTTTTCCAACGCATCCCATAGTTCTTTTGAAGTTTCCATATTACTATAGACGTTGTAAAGATCATCCTCAAGTCTGCTAAGAATGTAATTCTTGCAAAAAAAATCAGAATGCTTCAACGACTCAGTCACGAGGAAGCATTCATTCTCTAGAGTTTCGTCAGGCAGAACAAGAACATCCTCCTTAATGAACTTCTGTAGACTTAAAAGTCATCAAGTAGAAAAACATCTTTTGCTGCCACCACTTGAAATAAATCCCGAAAAAAAATTGGGCTTTTCTGCCGGAGCTGGTGCCAATGTCGGTGTTGTGCGGCTTGTCGATGCATTGGTAGTCACCATAGGAACAGACTGGTTTCCGTTCCCAGTCGTCATTTTGTTGTTTTCTTATTAGAAAATGAGCCTCAAACATTTAAAGAAGCTATGTATTCTTCGAAATTATTATTTTGGAAAGAAGCAGTCAATAGTGAAATAGAATCCATATTAAACAGTCATATATAGGAATTGGTTGATCTTTCTCCTGAAAATAAACCATTGGGGTTCTAAATGGATTTTTAAGAGAAAAATGAAAGATGGAACTATTGATAAATATAAGGCAAGATTTATGGTCAAATGGTATAGACAACGAAAGGGTCTTGACTATTTTGATACATACTCTCCAATTACAAGAATTACGTCCATACGAATGCTAGTAGCATTAGCTGCGGTATATGGTCTTGAAATTTATCAAATGGACGTTAAGATGGAATTTTTAAATGGAGATAAAAACCTGAAGGGTTTGTAGTTCCAGGTAAAGAAAAGAAGGTATGTAGACTTGTTAAGTCGCTTTACGGACTAAAACAAGTACCCAAACAATGGCATACAAAATTTGACAAAATAATATTGTCAAATGATTTTAAGATAAATGAATGTCATAAATGTGTGCACATTAAAAATCTTCCAAGTCACATAGTCATTGTTTGCTTATATGTGGATGATATGCTGATAATGAGTAATGACATTTCCAACATAAATACGACTAAACATATGCTAACTAGCAAGTTTGATATAAATGACTTGGGAGTTGCCGATTTATTTCTAGGTATTAAGATACATAAGACTCCTCAAGGTCTGGCATTGTTGCAAACTCATTACATTAAAACAGCACTTGAAAAATTCAAGCACTTATATTTTAAAGTTGCAAACACTCAAATTGACGTGAATCTTGCACTAGCAAAAAACAAAGGCCAAAGCATATCACAATTGGATTATACTCGTGTGTTGGGATATTTAATGTATATCATGAATTTTACACAACTAGATATAGCTTGTGCTATAAGTAAATTGATTCGATACACGAGTAATCCAGGTCAATCTCATTGGATGGCAATGAAACGAGGTTTGGGATATTTAAAACATACCCAGGACTATACTTTGCACTACAATAAATATACTGCATTTGTTGAGGGATGTTGTGATGCAAATTCGATCACCGGTTTAACTTATTCTAAGTCCACAAGTGGATATGTATTCACTATTGGTGGAGGAGAAGTATCTAGGAAGTCGTCCAAACAAACTTGTATTGCCCATACTACAATGGAGGCTGAGTTCATAGCCTTAGATAAAGCCGGTGAAGAAGCTGAATGGCTCCGAAATTTCTTAGAAAATATTCTATTTTGGCCCAAACCATGGGCATCAATGTGCATACATTGTGATAGTCAAGCTACAAGTGGAAGGACTAGAAGCGTTATGTATAACGGTAAATCTCGTCATATACGACGAAGACATAAAATCGTTATGCAATTACTCTCTAGAGGAATTATCATGATTGACTACGCAAAGTCAATCGATAATGTGTCGGAATCACTTACGAAAGGCCTAACTAGAGAGGTAGTTGAGAAATCATCAAGGGGAATGAGATTATAGCGGAGGACAAGTCATTGTGGCGGTAACTCTACCTAGAAGACTGGAGATCCCAAGATCTAGGTTCAAGGAGATCAAACAAAGTCATTAATGAGGGTTCAACATTGTCAACTAAAACTTTTGGACCATTCTCATGATGAGACAATGTTCAGTGCCAATGATAAAGCATTAGGGTTTTTTAATGGTTTCTAAATTTCATACGGGGTATAAAATTTTAATTTTTCCTCCTTTACAAAGGAACATTGTCCCATATATATATATATATATATATATATATATATATATATATATATATATATATATATATATATATATATATATATACTTCTTCTAGCTCTTAAAGAGTTGAGAAGAAGGCAAACATCGCGCCGTCGTCGTGCTCGTTTAGCTTCGGCTTTGGTCAAATGATAATCTGTCATTTTTGTAACAGTAATTTTTGGCGTAAATAGTCATTTATGTAATAGCCATTTTACGTGAACGGTCATCTTGAAGAGTTGCACCTCTTCGTTTAAATCCAACCTGATGACTTTAAATAGCATGTCATTCCCTCAGATTTTCCTTACGAAAATTCTGAATTCTCCTTCTTTCTTTTGCATTGTTTTAACTGAAAGAAAGCAACAGTAAGTGTGATTTTCTACTGATCATTTGTGTTCACTGAAACAATGGGGTTTGAAGTACCGCTATACCAGTGTGTAATCCGTTCTATTCTAGGAGGAAATAATCTATAGCCTCGGGTACTAGGAGAAAATTAAGTTTCTTAAGGAAACAATGTGAATTCAGTAGGTTCGGATAAATATTTGCTTCTTTTACATTTCTGTTTTACGTTATTTTATTTCCAAAATTGCTTTGCAAATACAGACTACTAACATAAAATAGGTAGTTGCTCGTAGTCTTATATTTGTCACGAATAGTTGTCTCTAATTATACGTATGTCAACTTAACGGGATGGTATAAAAATTGAGTTTAACTTCTGACATTGCACAAAATTAAGCTCTTCGCTTATTGGCTTCTTTTACCTAATTGGCCGTTACATAAAGGCATTTTGTTTTGTCATCTTTTAGAAAAAACAAACCCCTCACGATACTCATCCTGCCCCTCATGCACCTTATCATTCTTATTTTACTGATTTAGCCATCAATTTTAAGTATAAGATAAAAAGACGCAGAAATAGAAAGAATTAAACCACTATCTTTGCCAATACATACCACCACCAAATATGCCATCTTCACCAGAAAATGTGATACAAAAATGGCCAGCATCAAACATCATGCAAAATGCCCTTATAGAGCTAAAATTGCAAAAAGGAATACTACTTCCTTTGATGGCTATGAACTTCACATGGTTTGCAAAAACAGCCATCACAACTGCATTTCTTGGTAGGCTTGGAGATGTTTATTTAGCTGGAGGAACACTTGGTTTTACATTTGCAAATGTGACCGGATTTTCTGTCTTGAATGGCCTTTGTGGTGCAATGGAGCCAATTTGTGGACAAGCTTTTGGAGCCAAGAATTACAAACTTCTTCACAAGACCCTTGTTATGGCTACTTTATTGTTACTTTTAATCAGCTTGCCTATTTCATTTTTGTGGCTAAATGTTGATAAGATCCTCATTCATTTTGGCCAACAAGAAGATATTTCAAATATGGCCAAGAAATATCTCATTTATCTCCTCCCTGATTTGGTTATCACCTCTTTGTTATGCCCTTTAAAGGCTTATTTAAGCACACAAAATATTACAATCCCAATTATGTTAAGCTCAGCTCTAGCAGTTGCATGTCATGTACCATTAACCATGTTACTTTCAAGATCCAAGGGCATAATAGGAGTTTCTATAGCATATTGGATAACAGACTTTTTAATCATGATATTTTTGGCTATTTATGTTGTGATAGCAGAAAATAAAAAGGGAGGAAAATGGAAAGAAGGAGGATGGTGGGATCAACGAATTCGCGATTGGATCAGACTACTGAAATTATGTGGACCATGTTGTCTTACTACTTGTCTTGAATGGTGGTGTTATGAAATCTTGGTTTTGTTAACAGGACATCTCCCAAATGCTAAACAAGCAATTGGAGTTATAGCCATTGTGTTAAATTTTGATTATCTGCTCTTTTCTGTTATGCTTTCCTTGTCGACGTGTGCATCCATTCGTGTGTCTAATGAGCTTGGTGCAGATAGTCCTGACCCTGCTTATCGCGCAGCCTATGTATCGTTAGCTATGAGCATTGTCTCGGGTTTTCTTGGTGGTGCTGTTATGGCTGCTGCAAGAGGAATTTGGGGGCCATTGTTTAGTCATAACAAAGGGATTATAAGTGGTGTTAAGAAAATGATGTTGTTAATGGCATTACTTGAAGTGGTAAATTTTCCTTTAGCAGTTTGTGGAGGAATTGTACGTGGAACGGCTAGGCCATGGCTAGGAATGTATGCTAATATTAGTGGATTTTATCTGTTAGCTCTGCCATTAGGTGTGGTTTTGGCTTTCAAGATTCATCTTGGTCTTACTGGATTGTTGACAGGGTTTGTGGTTGGAGTTGCTGTTTGTTTGGTCTTGTTGTTGGTGTTTATTGCTAGGATTGATTGGGTTCAAGAAGCTAAGAAAGCACAAGTTTTTGCTTGTAATCTTGAAGAAATAGCTAATGATGACAGGTGGTTACAGAGTATGGCTCGTGACTATGATCGTGAATAAGTTTTGAACGGTCTGATTCTAAATTCTGGATTCGTATTTCAGCATTGATGGGAATTACTGTTGTAAAGGGGTTTCTTACACAGGATTTCCTTCCAGATGAAAAGAGAGCTTTCATTTCACATCCCAATTCAAATTAAAAAAACGCCAACTGTTTGTATATTGAAATCTTGTACAATTTTTAGTTAATCTTCCTTGCATTTCTGAATTATATTTTCAAAGTAGATTCATTACACATTACCACTTCACTTAGTAATGTATGATGTAGCAAGATTTTAGTCAAGTATATTACTACTATAGTATACTTGAAACGCTGAAAGTGAGTCCTGTTTATAGGTTTGTCTGCTCAAGCGTTGTATGTTATGAGGCCAATACAGCGGGCTTCTCTTTACTTTTACCTATGTACCATTCTGGGCCTCAAATAACAAACTAGGCCTTTCCTATGATGTACTATCTCTGAGAAAATCACATTTATAGCCCCTCAAGATTTAATAGCTCGTGTTTTTCCTATTCATTGACACGAACGGCCCTCCCGCCCAAACATATTACATTTAATAGCCCGAAATGTCAATTTTATATATTTTTTGTATAGCGACTGTCTATTTTGTATATGTTTTGTATAGTGACGGTCTATTTAGTACATATTTAGTGACAGTCTATTTTGTATATATTTTGTATAGTGACAGTCTATTTTTGTATATATTTTGTATAGTGACTGTCTATTGTATATAAATTATATAGTGTTGTATATTTTTTGTATAGTGACAGTCTATTTTATATATATTTTGTACTATACCAATATTCAAAAGAAATGCTCTCCAGTCTAATACATAATCTAAAAATGTAAGACATGAGGTCTACCTCTACAATGGTCAAACTTTTGGGACTTAGTTGATTTGGAGTGATTTTTTTCTTGTCTTTAAGTCGAAGGTTTCAAGAATTGAATACAAGATTTGTCAAATCTCAGCAGTTGTAGTATTAATACTAATGGTGTCCAGGCTCTAGCTTCGACCTCACCACAAATCGTGAAATCCAAATCAAAACTCAGTCAATTTAACCCACTGTGCTCAATCTCGTTGGCTTTAGATCTGGACGAAAACTCAAACACCTGCGACCCTCCATTAAATCCGACGACTCTTTCTTCTCGTTTTATTGACTGTTTTTGGGACTTTTGATATTATAAAAATCTAGATCTAAAAGACGGTTTGCTTGCTATTTGGATTTCAGCTGATCTGGCCGATTTATAGTTTTTCCGGTGACCGTAAATTTTTCAGCCACTGATACGAGTGATGGAAGTTTTCCGGCCAAACCATTTCGGGCCGAAAATCATTTCTCTAGTGAACTTGTGTTTGTTTGGGGACTGTTGTTACTGTGAATTTGTTATGCTGGAGATTTAATCTCCTTTTTAAGATTCATTTTTATATAGCTATGCAGGTTCTTGTGGGTCAGATGTATAATTCGGTGGCTAGCCACTAGAATTATTTTTGAGCTATAAAATGTATATTGTAATTTTGGCCTACCAGGGTGTTATAAGTTTGGGCGGAGTGGCTATAAATGAATTTTGCGTCCAGCCAAAAATAATTATATTCGCTATTCAAATATATATATATATATATATATATGTGTGTGTGTGTGTGTATTGTTGGCTATTATACAATGTTGGTTACTTGTGTTTCACTTCAGCAGCACCCTTTCTGGGCCTGAATAACAATCTAGGCCCTTCTCAACTCCATCTCTGGTCATCAGCCCAGCAACTACCACAGAAATCCTTACCAACAGTTTTGTCGCAATTTTTACTTCTTAGGTCCCAAATGTCCAATAAAATGGAAGGGAAATTTTGAGCAGAAGTTCCATGTAAAAGACCAAATTAAACTCAGAAAGATTCTAACAATGTGTTAGGATCTTTTTGTTAAAATTTCGGGTTCCGTACATGACTAGTAGCGGCAGATCTATAGCCTAATGTATGAGGCATGTAAACGCTTGGTCTTTCCGTCAAACTAAGTATTTTATATATAAATCTTTTTAAATTGATTTAATATTATCTACTGACACCTATGATTCAAACAGGCTAAATAATGGGACACTTGGTTTAATGCCAAGTTATTTAGCTAGAACTTGTTCCATCCACCACACGTTAGCCGAAATCCATTGACAATTAATTAGTGTGACAGCAACACAAAATGCACATAGGTGAGAAAGAAAATCAAAAGCCATATACGTTCTGACACCTATAATATCTATATCAACCACTCATGCATATATATATATATATAATATAATATAAGGCTTTTTCTATCATCATATATAGATTTTGAGTGTTGACCTTAATTATAGAATAGTTGAATTCCCTAATTAGGTGTACGTAAAGCTAGATTGAGGGTACCATTATGTGACAGTTGGAACTTTGAAACCAAAAATTGCGGTGGAGATTAACTAATGTAGCTATCTTTTGCCTGGTCTATACGCAGTTTTGAATCAAAACACTTTTTGCTGGAGCTGGACTGTTACTTATGACTCCCAAGATTTTGTCACTTTGCCTTTGGATATCTAGACAGTCAAAGATAACCATTACTTGCCGTCCTAATAAATCCTTTCTAGTGTCGAAGTGACAATAATTTGAGTATTGCCGGGAACTAATGTCTCCCCATGTGCGAAAAATGTCCGATATTAGTAGTTGAAAAGAATGTAAGCTTACGTATAATATGTGAGAATCTCTTAATAGTGAAATATTTTAGGTAAAATCGTGGGGGAAGAATAAAAATATCACACTATATTATTCCCTTTATTTCATATTAGCAGTCGTAGTAATTAAAAATAATTGTCTCAAGTTATTTGTCACTTTAGAAGTTCAAGACAAAATTGATTATCCTTTTCCTATTTTACCCTTAGTAATTAATAATTATCCTAGAAGAAAAATACCTCAATTATGAATAACTTTGTTCAAATACCAATAAAGAAAGATTAAATACATTAAGACATGAATAAGGGTAAAGTAGTCAAAATTTTATCCTAATTAATTTTTTTTAAAGGACGTGTACAAAAGAATCACGACAGATAATATGAGACGGAGGGAGTAAGAGTATATGTTTTAGCCAACATAAACTTTTCTTCTTCTTTTTTTACGCTTACGATTTTGGGGGACGGATCATTCTTAATGGTCTTTCTATATAATGGCGGATTCAAGATTTAAACTTAATAGCTAGGTTTGATCTTTAAAGTTCCTAACATTGATCAATTTATAGTACCTCTAATTTTGTGATTTTTGAAACATATATTTATTATTCATGTCAAAATTATATTACTAAGTTTGACTGAATTCATAACTCAAAAGCTACATCCACCACCGCTTTTATTGGATTGGTCATGTTCAGTATATTTTCTAAAGGCAAAATATATAAGTTAGACACCTGAATTATGGACCAAATCTCTGCTATATATTTTTGGTGAGCGAAAATATTATTACACACCCAATTTTTCCGAAGAGTTATATCACTACACTTGCTAGAATGCATGCACAGCTCATTGTACGTCATGAAGGCGTTGACGTGCCCTTATTTCCAGAAAAACGTTAAATTTCAATCTTTTGAAAGACTGTTTTTCAATCGAACACCATTAAAGAGGAGTGTAAACTTTTAGTTTTTGGAAGAAAAAAAAGAATTCATGAGAATTTTTACCAATTCAAACGTCATCGGTAGGTGAAAATGAAATATATATTTAGGGGTGTGGTCCTCCCCATGCTGTGAAAGGGTTATATTACTTGCATCTTTTTAAATGTTTGTCTTTTCTTTTGAGTTGTCCCAATTGTTATTCACTTTCCTTCAAATGAGAGTTTCCTACATATAGTAATTACCACAATAAGTTTGAAGGCCCTATTCTCACTCTTTTGAGTACAGAATTATTCTTTCTTTGTTTTTATTTTCCGCTCGATGTTCAGTACATATATTGAGGCTCGATTAAATTTGGATTCGCGCCGGAAAATCTCACATTGGGTGGTAAAACACTCCCTATCAAAGTTGATTTCATACCCGGGAGCTCGAATCAGAGACCTCTGATTAAGGATGAAAGAGTACTTATCATTCCACCACAATCCTTGTTGGTGTACAGAATTATTCTTATGGTAAGACTTCTTTGCAGGAATTTAGTTGTACTCAAAGAGCTAGGGATGACAATGTGACGGGGATGGTTTTAACAAGCTAGGGCAGGGGAATATTTAAACGAGGCAAGGTAAAGCAGCGCGGGTTAAAACACATTTTTAGAAAAATTTAAAAGGAGCAAATGAGGGATAGATTAGAGGTTTTAACTGCAAAACCAAACTACAAACTGAAAGAAACTCTTGTTTTTGTAACTACGAATTTTGAATGCAAGGACTGCGCTATGCAAAATAAGTTGCTTAAAGCCGACACTATCACTAACTTCTTTGTTTGCTATTTAAACAAGCTTAAAAAAAGTCGGACACCTCTAATTTTAGGTGATGTGTTGGTGTAGGAGTTAGACCACAAACATTTCAACAATGAAAACGTATATATACAAATTAAGATAAATGTTTGATGGAGGGCCTGTTGGGCTTTAAGCTTGGTGTTGTTTAAAGAGTGAATGGGAAATGGAGGTAAAATGAAATATTTGAGTTTTCCTCCTTGGCAAAGAGAGATTGTCCCGTATTGGAGGAAGAAAAGACATTTGATGGATATATATACAATTGCTCTTCTTCTAGCTCTTAAAAAGATGAGAAGAAGGCAAGTTTCGCGCAGTCGTCGCTCGCTCGGCTTCGGCTTCAGATTTGGTCAAAGATCGATTGATAGGTTAATCTTTTTGGACAAAATTCCTTTCTATTATTTAATTAATTAAGCTATGGATGTTCTGAAAGGTTGCAAACCTTTTCAGAATCAGTGTCAAATGGTCTATAAATATGCTTTGAATCCCATAATTTTTACTTACTAAATTTTCTGATTATCTTCTTCTTCTTCTGCACAATATTTTCCAGTGTGTTTTACGACCATTGAGTGGTTCGCCGTTCACCGGAATTTTTGGTACCAATACACTGGTGAGTTAAATCGTTCTATCCTGGGAGGATAATATTCCAACGCCTCGAGTACTTGAGAGGAATAATTTCCTTAAGGACACACTGTGCATTCAGTTGACTCGATTTATTCCTATACTGTTTTTCCAGAATTTATTTCGTTAAACTGGTTCTACAAACTTTCTGGTTCTGGTTTTATTTCAGAAAGTTTAATATTTTATTGGTTTTACAGCAATACAGATTGGATAACAATCTTAAGAAAATTATTTTTTATTATATTCTGTATTCTGTTTGTGGAGATTAAAACATGTGTGATTTTCTACTCCTTCTGAATTTTACTATTCTGATTTGAAGATATAAAACTTCATCAGATTATTGAAATTCAGAAAATGATTTAAAGAACATAAAAACTTCATCGTTTTCTGTGAAACAGTATATAAAATTTTCGATTTTTATTTATTATACGTACTGTTTATTTTTAATTATAATATTTTTTATTGTTCTGGTTTTGCCATTAATTGAACTCTTTTGTTGTTGACAGTGAGAAATGACAATTAATGTAACGACCCGGCATGTTGTTCTGAGAGTTGTAACCTCATTTCCCCTATTTCTGCTTCTTTATGTGTTGTTCAGTTGTGTTGAGTTATATCGAGTTGGTAGGTTTGGGTCCGGAGTAGTTTTGGAGTGAAATAAGACACTTAATCTCTTAATTAGAAAGCTAAGTAGAAAAGTCAACCGAAAGTTGATTTATGAGTAAATGAATTCGGAATTGGATTTTTATGATTCATTTAGCTTCATTGGGTGATTTTCGACTTAGGAGTGTGTCTGAAATATAATTTGGTGGTCTGTGATAGAATTAGGCTTGAATTGGCTAAAGTTGAAAATTTGGCGATTTTGGTCGACAATGGAAAATTAGGTATCAGGGTCAGAATGGAATTCCGGAAGTTGGAGTAGGTTCGTAGTGTCATTTGTGATGTGTGTGCAAAATTTGAGGTCATTCGTACGTGGTTTGATAGGTTTCGGCGTCGTTGGCGAATTTTGGAAGTTTAGAAGTTCTTAGACTTGAATTCGAGGTTGATTTGGTGTTGTTTTGGGTGTTCCAGAGGTTCGACTAAGTTCGGGTAGTGATATATGACTTGTTGGAATTATTGGTTGAGGTCTTGAGGGTCTCGGGTGAGTTTCAGATAGGTTTGGGTTGTGTTGCGCTCGTAATCTTAAGTTTCAACATCGTTTCTTCAAGAATAAATGATATCATATTGAACAAATGAGCTCCGATTTCTTTTTTGATTGAATCATTAGATTCGTATCGTAATTATGGACCCGTAGCAAAAAGATTCATCGAATTTAGACATCGTATGAGGATTTTATGGTCATTTTACTAAGAATTAGGTTGCTAGATTTTTCAAATTAATTACGAAGTTACCACTGACAGCGTATTTAAAAATCTGCACTATTTGCAAATATTGAAACCAACATAACCTTCATTATAAGGTCAAATTGAGTGATTCAAAAGCCTAACTTGACTAGAATTTCACAAGGAATCCATTGGAGACATAAAAGATAAGTTTCGGAATCATGTGGCACGAGAAACAAGGCAAAATAGCTGGCAGAAAAATATATAAAACTAGGGTTTGTTTATTCGGTCATATTTAGAGTTGGGGAGCTAAGATTTGGGCGATTTTGGAGGCGATTTTTACCATAAAGATTGGGGTAAGTGTTCTATACTCGTTTTGATTATATTTCGTGAATCCATCTTCATTTTTGGGAATTGATTGATGATTTCAATGTGAAATAGAGGTAGTTACGGCTTGAGTTTTGGAGAGTTTTAGGTAGGGATTTGAGGGACCAAACGGAGTCCGATTTTGATAAATTTTATATGGTTAGACTCGGGAGAGGATGAGGATTATTATTTTGTCATTTTTTACTGGTTTCGAGACGTGGGCCCGTGGGCCGGATTTTGACCGATTTCCAATTTTTGGCATATTTTGTAGTTTTTATTGTGGAATTCGATTCTTTAGCCTATGTTGATAATAGTATTATAATTTTGGTTAGATTGGGAGATTTTGGAGACCGAGTACAGAGACGAGGGCATCCCGGAGTAGAATTTTTACGCGGTTAAGATAAGTAACAGTTTTAACTCTGACTTTGAGGGTATAAACCCAGAGATTCGATATAATGTGATTGTGTGAAAGTGATACCCACGCTAGGTGACGGGCGTGTGGGTGTGAACTGCGAGGGATTGAGACTTGGTCCATCCCGTGAGGCTGTGAGGCCTAATAGTTCTAACTGTGGTTATGTGTTTACTTGTTGTTGAACTTGTTTGCCTTCATGTTAGAGATCATGTTTAGGCTTTATTCATGCTCACGTTTTTTGTACTCAGTTGTAGAAATTATTGTACATGTTTACCTCAGTCTCTATTATTTTGCTGATATGTTGTGATACTTTATGTGAGTTGTGTCCCCTTATTTCTGGTGCATTGTGAGACTGGAAAGGTACATGATTGAGTGAGGCCGAGGACCTGATTTTGAGGAAATTAATACCATAGCACGTGAGCTGTTCGCGTAGCACATGAGATGGTCGTGCGGGTCCAGGTATTGATACCATAACACGTGAGTTTACCGCGTAGCACATGAGCTGACCATGCGGATCCAGGTATTGATATTATGGCACGTGAGTTGTCCGTGCTTAGCGCTTGGGCTTTGGGAGCTCCTCCGGAGTCAGTACACACACCCAATGAGCAAAGAGTGTTGAGTGTATTGAGTATTGAGTGTTGAGTGCTGAGTGCGAGTGTTGAGCGATGGACTGACATTGTCGTGAGGTTGCATTTACTTTTGATGTTGCTTCATTTACCTGTTAATTTCTTTGTAGCATTTATTTATTTTTTGTTATGGAATTTACCTATTTATTTCTGTTTATTTTGAATTGTGATAATAAAATAATTGAATTGTTTTACTTAACCCGTCATTACTACTCAGTTCCTTAGTTATTTCTGTTATTACTGAGTCGGTTGTATTCATAATACACCTTGAACTTTATGTGCAGATCTAGGTGAGTTAGAGCGCGTTGATCGTTGAGTTCAAGCAGGCTATTTTGTGGAGATTGCAAGGTAGCTGCTAGCGTCCGCAGGACCTTGTTACTCCTTTTGTCATTTCTTTTTTTTGACAGTTAGACAGTTATATATCTTAGTTCATAAATTTAGACGCTCGTGCCTTAGTGACACCCCGATGTTTGAGGCCCATTTTTTGCATTTTTTTATTTTATTTATAATCAGATTTAGTTGTTTATGAGAAATTCAAATATTGGATATGTTTTATTAAATTCAAACAAAAATTTATTTGCGTTATTTTGGGAAATAGGCTTGCCTTGTAACACGATTGACACCATCACGACCATGGTTAGATTTTGGGTCGTGGCAATTAATAACGGAAATTCTTCTGCGACTGTTGCGGCAACGATGATAGCCTCGTCAAGACGAACTGTTCTACCACCGGCAGAGAAACCGGGGAAATTTTCTGTAGCCAACTTCAAAGGATGTAAGCAAAGGGTATTTTTCTGGCTTACCACACTTGGTATGCAAAAATTCACTAGTGAAGAACCTCCAGTGCCTGTTGCGGACATGTCGGACAACGAGAAATTCATGATTGTTGAGGCGTGGAAGCAGGCAGATTTTCTTTGCAAAGGCTATATCTTAAGCGCTTTAGAGGATGACTTGTACAATGTGTATAGTGCGATGAATACTTCGAAAGAATTATGAGACGCACTTGAGAAGAAGTACAAGACGGAAGATGCATGTTTGAAGAAGTTCGTGATTGCCAAGTTTCTAGACTATAAAATGATAGACAACAAAACTGTGGGAACCTAAGTTCAGGAGCTTCAACTTATTTTTCACGACCTTATTGTTGAAGGTATGGTCATGAATGAAGCATTTCAAGTGGCTGCAATGAATGAAAAATTGCCTCCTTCGTGGAGAGATTTCAAGAACTATCTTAAGCACAAGCGCAAAGAAATGAAGTTGGAAGATCTTTTGATACGTCTCAAGATTGAGGAAGACAACCAAACAGTTGAGAAGAAGTCTCGTGGAAATTCAACGATCATGGGAGCTAATATCATTGAGGAGACTGCTCCAAAAAGTAAGAAGAGAAAGAGGTCTTCTGGACAGACTAAGGAGCAGAACAAAAAGAAATTTAAGGCAACTGCTACAATTGTGAAAGAGTTGGTCACAAAGCCCCTGATTTTCGTCTCCCGAAAAAGGATAAGAAGAAGGGACAAGCCAACATAGTGTATAAGAATAATGACATTGATGATCTTTGTGCAATACTTTTAGAATGCAACCTAGTTGGAAATCCGAAAGAGTGGTGGATTGACTCTAGAGCCACTCGACATGTTTGTGCTGTCAAAGAAGCATTTGTGACTTACTCTACTACTGATCCCGAAGAAGAGATTTCCATGGGAAATAATGCAACAGCCAAGATTGAAGGTTATGGGAAGATATTCCTGAAGATGACTTCCGGCAAGGTGTTAACGCTCAACAACGTTCTTCATATTCCTATTATAAGGAAGAATTTAGTTTCTACTTCTTTACTTGTGAAGAATGGATTCAAATGCGTATTTGAATATGATAAAGTTGTTGTACGCAAGAATGAAATGTATATTGGAAAAGGCTGTCTCACGGAAGGCCTTTTTAAACTCAATGTAATGGTTGTTGACAGTATGAATAAAATTTCAGCTTCTTCTTGTTTATTAGAGTCAAATGATTTATGGCATATTCGTTTAGGACATTTCAATTATAAAACCTTGCGGAAGTTAAACAATTTAAAAGTATTACCTAAATTTGAGTGTAATAAATCGAAATATCAAATATGTGTTGAATCTAAGTTTGTAAAACATCCTTATAAGTCTGTTGAAAGGAATTCAAATCCTTTAGACTTAATTCATACTGACATTTGCGATATGAAGTCGACACCATCTCGAGGTGGGAAAAAGTATTTTATTACTTTTATTGACGATTGTACTCGATATTGTTATGTTTATTTGTTTAATAGTAAGGATGAAGCAATTGAAGCTTTTATGCAACACAAGAATGAAGTGGAGAATCAATTGAATAAAAAGATCAAAATAATTAGAAGTGATAGAGGTGGAGAATATGAATCTCCATTTGCAGAAATATGTTCGGAATATGGAATTATCCATCAAACTACTGCACCTTATACACCTCAATCCAACGGAATTGCAGAAAGGAAAAATCGAACATTAAAGGAAATGATGAATTCTTTATTAATAAGTTCCGGATTATCACAGAGTTTGTGGGGGGAAGCTATCCTTACAGCTAACTGAATACTCAACAGAGTACCCCACATCAAAACGCAATCTATTCCATATGAAAAATGGAAAGGAAGAAAACCCAACTTGAAATATTTCAAAGTATGGGGGTGTCTAGAAAAGGTACAAGCTCATTTACCTAAAACGGTTAAAATCGGACCAAAAAAAGTAGATTGCGTTTTCATTGGATACGCTACAAACAGTGAAACATGTCGGTTTTTGGTTCATAAATCCGATAATCCTGAGATTCATGTTAATACGGTAATGGAATCAGATAATGCTGAATTCTTTGAAAGCATATATCCATATAAAACTGAATGCGAGTCGTTAAGTGAAAGACCTAAACGACCTCGGGAAGAACCAAAGGAAAATACACCAAGTGTAGAAGATCCAAGGCGTAGCAAATGCCAAAGAACATCTACTTCTTTTGGACCAGATTTTGTGATATTCTTGCTTGAAAATGAACCTCAAACTTTTAAAGCAATTATGTCGTCTTCTGATTCAGCGTTTTGGAAAGAGGCAGTCAATAGTGAGATTCAATCAATTTTGGATAACCATACATAGGAATTGGTTGATCTTCCTCCGGAAAATAAGCCTTTAAGTTTGAAATGGATCTTTAAACGGAAAATGAAAGTTGATGGCACTATTGAAAAATATAAGGCAAGACTTATTGTCAAAGGTTATAGACAAAAGGAATGCCTTGATTACTTTGACACTTACTCTCCAGTAACGAGGATAACATCTATTAGGGTGTTAGTGGCACTAGCGGCCGTGTATGGTCTTGAAATCCAATGGATGTTAAAACTGATTTCTTAAATGGAAAATTGGAAGGAGAGATTTACATGGAACAACCTGAGGGTTTTGTGGTTCCTGGTAAAGAAAAGAAAGTGTGTAAACTTGTTAAGTCGCTTTATGGACTTAAACAAGCACTCAAACAATGGCATGTCAAATTTGACCAAACAATGTTGGCAAGTGGATTTAAAATCAACGAGTGTGACAAATGTGTTTACATTAAAAGGTCATGAAGTCATTGTTTGTTTATATGTTGATGACATGTTGATAATGAGAAAAAGTATGGCAGATATAAATGCTACAAAGCGAATGTTGGCTAGCAAATTCGACATGAAAGGCTTAGGAGTTGTTGATATGATCTTAGGAATCAGAATTCACAAGACTCCACATGGTCTAGTATTATCACAGTCTCACTATATAGAAAAGGTACTTGACAAGTTCAAGTATTTGAATTTCAAAATTGTTAAGACTCCAATTGACGTGAGTTATGCATTTCAAAAGAATGAAGGTGAAAGTGACTCACAATTGTACTATGCAAGAGTATTGGGAAGTTTGATGTATATCATGAATTGTATGCGACCAGATATAGCATGTTCTATTAGTAAATTGAGTCGGTTTGCAAGTAATCCTAATCAAATACATTGGATGGCAATGAAACGAGTTTTGGGGTATCTGAAATATACCCAAAATTATGATTTGCATTATAACAAATATCTCTCCGTGATCGAGGGATATAGTGATGCAAATTGGATCACCGGATCATCTGAAGTTAAATCTACGAGTGGATATGTTTTCACACTTAGGGGTGGAGCAGTATTTTGGAAATCATCCAAACAAACGTGCATCGCTCGTTCTACAATTGAATCTGAATTCATAGCTTTTATAAGGTCGGTGAATAAGTTGAATGGATCTGAAATTTCTTGGAAAATATTCCACTTTGGCCCAAACCTTTGGTACCTATTTGTATACATTGTGATAGTCAAACGGCAATAGGCAGGGCTGGGAGCGTTATGTATAACGAAAAATCTTGTCATATACGACGGAGACACATTACTGTTAGACAACTACTCTCTAGTGGTGTTATTATAATTGACTACGTAAAGTCAATAGATAACGTGTTGGATCCACTTACAAAAGGCCTATCTAGAGAGGCAGTTGAAAGATCACCAAAGGGAATGTGGTTAAGGCCTAGGACAAGTCATCATGGCGGTAACTCTACCTAGCATACTGGAAATCCCAAGAGGTAGGTTCAAAGAGATCAAACAAAGTTATGAATGACGGTTCAACATTGTCAAATAACTCAACTCATTCTCGTGATGAAGAAAATGTTCAAGAATCAAGATAAAGCATTAAGGCTTTTGATGAGCCAATAAAGCTTAAAGCTTTTTAATGATTTGCTAAGTCTAGCAGGATATGACCAGATAGTGTGTCTATAGGACTACACGTTTAGGAATCACCTATGTGAGTGTGAAGTGTAAGCTGCTTCAAGGAGAATGAAAGTAAAGGCCCATTCTCTAAGCACTCATGAAACTAGGCTGTGTTCATGGCTAAAACAAACACAACCGTGAGAACCATAGATGGTTAAGAATTGATTGTATGACTTATGTTGTCTAGGTATACAACAAAGCTCGACGGTTCAAAGATATCAAATCTATCGATTGACCGAGTATATCTGATATAAGTTCACTACTGAAAGTTCAAAGGGAAACCTACTTATCCAGATGCAGTTAATTCTTGCATGTAAAACACACATGCGTCCGTGCATTCCTTTATTTTATAGCCATTCCCCATTCATGTGGGGAGTTGTTGGGCTTTAAGCTTGGTGTAGCTTAAGTTTAAGCTTGGTGTAGCTTAAGTTTAAGCTTGGTGTAGCTTAAAGAGGGTGAATGGGAAATGGAGAGAAATGAAATATTTGAGTTTTCCTCCTTGGCAAAGGGACATTGTCCCATATTGGAGGAAGAAAAGACTTTTGATGGGTATATATACAATTGCTCTTCTTCTAGCTCTTAAAGAGTTGAGAAGAAGGCAAGCCTCGTGCCGTCATCGTCGCTCTCTCGGCTCGGCTTCGGCTTCGGCTTCGGCTTCGGCTTCGGATTTGGTCAAAGATCGATTAATTGATTAATCTTTTTGAACAAAATTCCTTTCGATTATTTAATTAATTAATTAACGAAAATTCAATCCGGAATAACCCATAACCCGCGACCCGGTTCGGTCTGATCCGTTTTCTTTTCCGAATTATTTTTAAATCCATTTTTTTTCCGCAATATTCTCACCTGTTCCAACAGCTATGGCTGTTCTGAAAGGTTGCAAACCTTTTCAGAATCAGTACCAAATGGTCTTTAAATATGCCTTGAATCCCAGAATTTTTACTTACTAAATTTTTTGATTATCTTCTTCTTTTTCTGTATAATATTTTTCAGTGTGTTTTACGACCATCGAGTGATTCGCTATTCACCGGAGTTTTTGGTACCAATACGCTGGTGAGTTAAATCGTTCTATACTGGGAGGATAATATTCCAACACCTCGGAGTACTTGAGGGGAATAATTTCCTTAAAGACACATTGTGCATTCAGTGGACTTGATTAATTCCTATACTGTTTTTCCAGAATTTATTTCGTTAAATTGGTTCTACTAACTTTCTATTTTTGGTTTTATTTTAGAAAGTTTAATATTTTATTGATTTTACAGCAATACAGATTGAATAACAGGTCCGGATGGCATTTTGAGTAAACTCCAAAACTTTGGCGATTATTAAATTTCACAAATATATATATGTAGTTCCGAACCACCTCGTCACTAATTTGGCATCTAAAATCTAAAAAATGGAATCTAATTAAGTGCAATACAAAGAAGGACGAACTCAAGGAAATGGAATTGATGTGAGGGAGTTACAAAAATATTACTAGGAAGGTTTTTTTGGATTATAAAAAATATTTACGGTTTTAGCTAAACGAAAAGTACTCGCAGGCTACAACCGTAAGTTTAAAGTGATCAATTTATGATTTTTGCCTGATTTAACTTATAAGTATTTTTATGTTTATTAAATATGTAAATAAGTTCATATTCATAAGACGATTTGATCAACTTATAGCCCACCCAAACACCCTCCCATGTATATTTAAGCAAGCGTGAATGCTCATGTAATTAGTAGGTGAGTGGTCAATTGACTCAATTCTTTTCTATATCATATAAAAGAAATCCTTGATTGCTAGCGAAGAGATTATCCACTACGAATAGAGTAGCTCGATATGGACAACGCATTTCGTATTCACGTAGGGTCCAAGAAAAGGTCGCATCTAAGTGATTCGACGTGAACAACCTATCTTAATATAAGCATCAGTAGTTGTTTTCAGTGGTGAAGTCAAGAATTTCCCCAAGAGCGTTCGAATTTGAAAGAAATGAAAAATTCTCCGACAAAGGATATTCAATATATGTTGTATAACTCCAAAATATAATATTTTACCTATATACACAGTGCAATTTTGTAAGAAAGAACAATCAATATATACCTTCATAACTAATTATTTTCACGGCTCGAACTATTGACACGTAAGAATGCTCGTCTTCATTTTTTTTTTCTCAATGAATAGGCTTCAAAAACCATTCATCTAAAAAGGGAAGAGAACAGATAGCACTCAACAATTTCTTATTTTTTTTGTCTTAGATCATTTCGTCGCTTGTTGGGAAAAGAAAAACGTAAAAAAAGGGACTTATTGTTCAAAAAAGGAAATTAATAAAACCAGTAATTACTTGAGAATGTACAAATTAAATCAATTTTTTTATCTTGATATGATTGTGAGCATGAACTAAGCAAGTTAGACGTGTCACCAAGCTCGCCTTAATTTAAGCTCGAAATAGTTTAAATATTATTGCTTATACGTCAAAATATTACACTATGAATCTATGACTTCATTTCATGACCTAAAAGAAAATTAAAGATATATATTTTTCTTATTTTTAATTGGTGATGTATTGGAAAAATTATAACCAAATACTGAGGTGTAATTTTACAACAACGCGACTCGAATTGTAATTTTTCTAGTTTCTACACACTGATTTTCCAATTTGAACAAAATATAAGTAATTGAATTGACTCCAAGCTTCCCCTGACATGGGTATAGAGATACAGTTGTTTTTAAATACTTTAAATTCCTTTAGAGCAGTGTTTGTTAATACGTCTTTATATACTTCAATTCTTTTGTTTCCATTTATTGCTAACTCATTTATTGCCAAATGCGAAAGCAAATTGACAATTTTCTTAAAGTGTGACATTAAATATAATATTATTCTATGGGGAGAAAATTTATGGCAGCAAATCTATCCCTGTGGACTTCAGCAATTCCCAACTGGCAAGCAGCCATCACCCACCATCCAAATATAACATAGGTGAAATTTACTCCCTCTGTCCCAAAAATGATGGTGAAATTTAACATAGGAAGGTTAATACATTTATTTTCTTTGTAAGCTCAAACATCAATTTTTTAATCTTGTTTTAATTGAATTTATATTTAAAATGACATAAAAATCGATAGAAATTTGTATTCGGAAATATATTCAAAACCAGTAACAATGAAAAAAATCAAAAATGTAAAAGAACAAAAAATGAATCCGAACCCACTGAATTCATAGTATTTCCTTAAGGAACTTAATCCCCTCCTAGTACCTGAGGTTTAAGATTATTTCCTCCCAGGATAGAACGGATAACCTCACTAGTGTAGCAGTACTTCAAACCCCAGTGATCAACGAACTCAAAGAACAGTAGTAAATAACACCTACTGCTTATGTTAAAACAATGCAGAAAGAAGAAGGAGAAATCAGAATTTTCGCAAGCAAAATCTGAGGGGGAGTTCATGTATTTATAGCCAAAAAAAACGTTAGGTTATACTGAAGAGTTACAACTCTTCATGTAAGGTTGCAACTCAAAATGGTTGTTTCATAAAACGGCTATTTCTGCAAATCGCCAAATTCAATTAAAACAGGAAACTTAAAACTGAGGAAAATTGAATTACCGTTACAGTAACGGTCTAATTTGGATTAATTAATATTGCGTTAATATTAACAAATAAATTTGGTCCAAAAAATTAATCAATCAAGCCAAAGCCGAGTCGAGCGAGTGACAACGACAACGACGTGATGCTTGCCTTCTTCTTAACTCTTTAAGAGCTAGAAGAAGAGCAATTGTATATATATATATACACATCAAAAGTCTTTTCCTCCTCCAAAATGGGACAATGTCCCTTTATCAGGAGGGAAAATCAAAATTTCATTTTTCCCTCCATTTTCCATTCACCCTCTTTTAAGCTCTAAGAGGCTTAAAACCAACAATCCCCCACATGAATGGAGAATGGTTATATCACGAAAATATGCATGAAAACTGTGTGATTTACAAGCAAGGATTAATCGCATCTAGATAAGTAGGTTTCCCTTTGAACTTTCCGTAGTGAACTTATGTCGGATATATTCGATCAATCGGTAGATTTGAAATTCTTGAACCGTCGAACTTTGGTATATACCTAGACAACCATAAGTCACACAATCAACCCTTAATCATCTTTGGTTCTCATTGTTGTGTTCGTTTCAGCCATGAACATTGTCTGGTTTCATAAGTGCGTAGAAAATTGGTCTTACACAGTTCTCCTTGAAGCGGCTAACACTTCACACTTACATAGGTGATTCCAAAATGTGTCATCATGTAGATACACTATTTGATATACCCCGTATCAAATTTAGAAACCATTAAAAAGCCTTAATGCTTTATCTTTGGTACTAAACATTGTCTCATCACGAAAATGGACCAAAATTTCTTAGTTGACAATGTTGAACCATCATTAATGACTTTGTTTGGTCTCCTTGAAACTAGATCTTGGGATCTCCAGTCTTCTAGGTAGAGTTACCGCCACAATGACTTGTCATCGGCCATAGTCTCATTCCCCTCGATGATTTCTCAACTACCTCTCTAGTTAGGCCTTTCGTAAGTGGATCCAACACATTGTCGCTTGACTTTACGTAGTCAACTATGATGATCAACCTAGAGAGTAGCTGCCTAACAGTTTTATATATTTATCATATATGAAGATATTTACCGTTATACATAACGCTTCTAGCCCTTCCAATTGCTTCTTGATTATCGCAATGTATGCATATTGGTGCCAACTGTTTGGGCCAGTATGAAATATCTTCCAAGAAATTCCGGAGCCATTCAACTTCTTCACCGGCTTTATCTAAATCTATAAACTCTGCCTCCATTGTAAAGCGGGAAATACAAGTTTGTTTGGACGACTTCCAAGATACCGCTCCTCCACCAATAGTGAATACATATCCACTTGTAGACTTAGAATCAATTGAACCGGTGATCCAACTTGCATCTCAGTATCTCTCAATCACCGCAGGATAAATACTGTAGTGCAAAGCAAAGTCTTGGGTATGTTTTAAATATCTCAAATCCCCATCCAATGAGATTATCCTGGATTACTCGCGTATCAACTCAATTTACTTATAATACAAGCTATATCTGGTCGAGTACAATTCATGATATACATTAAACATCTCAGCACACGAGCATAATCCATTGTGATATGCTTTGGCCTTTCTTCTTTGCAAGTGCAATATTCACATCAATCGAAGTCTTTGCAACTTTAAAATCTCAATACTTGAATTTTTCAAGTGCTATTTTTATGTAATGAGATTGCGACAAATCCAGACTTTAAGAAGTCTTATGGATCTTAATACCCACAATTAAACCGGCAACTCCCAAGTCTTTCATATCAAACTTGCTAGTTAGCATACGGTTGGTCGCATTTATGTTGGCAATGTCATTACTCATTATCAGCATATCATCGACATATAAACAAACAATGACTATGTGATTTGCAACATTTTTTATGTACACACATTTATCACATTCATTAATCTTAAAGCCATTTGACAATATTGTTCGGTCAAATTTCGCATGTCATTGTTTGGGTGCTTGTTTTAGTCCATAGAGTGACTTAACAAGTCTACATACCTTCTTTTCTTTAAATGGAACTACAAATCCTTCAGGTTGTTCCATGTAAACTTCTTCCTCCAAATCTCCATTTAAGAAGGCCGTTTTAACGTCCATTTGATGAATTTCGCAGCTAATGCTACTAAAGTTCGTATCGACGTAATTCTTGTAACCGGAGAGTATGCATCAAAATAGTCAAGACCTTCTCGATGTCTATAGCCTTTGACCACAAGTCTTGCCTTATATTTGTCAATAGTACCATCATCTTTCATTTTCATCTTAAAAATTCATTTAGAACCCAATGGTTTATTGCCTGAAGGAAGATCAACCAATTCCCATGTATGGTTGTTCAGTATGGACTCTATTTCACTATTGACTGCCTCTTTCCAAAATAATAATTTCGAAGAAGACATAGCTTCTTTAAATGTTCGAGGCTCATTTTCCAATAAGAAAGTCACAAAATCTGGTCCAAATGAAGTAGACGTTCTTTGACGTTTACTACGTCTTGGATCCTCCTGATTATACATACATTATTTTGTCACTTCCCGAGGTCGTTTAGATCCTTTACTAATCAACTCACATTCCTTCTTATTCAAATATATATTTTCGAAGAGCTCAGCATTATCTGATTTTATAACCGTATTATTATGAATGTCATGATTTTCTGATTTATGCACCAGAAAAATATATGCTTTACCGTTGGTCGCATATCCTATGAAAACACAATCAATGGTTTTCGGTCATATCTTCACCCTTTTGGGTTTAGAAACTTGCACTTTTGCCAAACACCTCCACACATTAAAATAATTCAAGTTGAGCTTCCTTCCTTTTCATTTTTCATATGGAACAGATTGCATTTTGCTATAGGGTACTCGATTTAATATCCTATTATCCTTGGGAATAGCTTCCTCCCCCACAAATTATGTGGCAAACCAGAACTTATCAACAAGGCGTTCATAATTTCCTTTAGTGATAAATTCTTTCTTTACGCAATCTCGTTATATTGGGGCGTGTAAGGGGCCGTTGTTTGATTAATAATTTCATATTCTAAACATATCTCTTCAAAAGGAGATTCGTATTCATCACCCCTATCACTTCTTATCATTTTGATTTTCTTGTTAAGTTGCGCTTCAATTTCATTTTTGTATTGCTTGAATGCATATATTGCTTCATATTTATTATTAAGTAAGTAAACATAGCAATATCGAGTACTGTCGTCTATAAGGTTATGAAATACTTCTTTCCACCGCGAGATGGTATTAACTTCATGTCACAAATATCTTGAGAATTAAGTCTAAAGGATTTGAATTCCTTTCAACTGACTTATACGGATGTTTAACATACTTAGATTCCACACATATTTGATATTTTGATGTGTCGCATTTAAATTTAGGCAATACTTTCAAATTAATCATTTTTCGCAAGGTTTTATAATTGACATGTCCCAAACGTATATGCCATAAATCATTTGACTCAAGTAAGTAAGAAGAAGCTGAAATTTTATTATTGTCAACAACCATTACATTTAGCTTAAAAAGGCCCTCAGTAAGGTAACCTTTTGCTAAGTACATCTCGTTCTTACTTATTACAACTTTGTCTGAAATAAAAACACACTTAAACCCGTTCTTGACGAGAAGTGAAATAGAAACTAAGTTCTTCCGTATTTCAGGAACATGAAAAACGTTGTTCAGAGTCACCACCTTGCCAAAGGTCATCTTCCATAACCTTTAACTTTGGCCGTTGCATAATTTCTCATAAAAATGGTCTTGTCGGGTCCAGCGGGAGTATATGAAGCAAATGCTTCTCTAACAGCACAAACATGGCGGGTGACACCTGAATCAATCCACCACTCCTTGAGATTTCCCACTAAGTTGAATTCTGACAATGTAGCGCACAAGTCATCAATATCATCATTCATTTGAACCATATTTGCTTGACTCTTTTTCTTCTTTTTCTTTGGAGCATGACATTCTGCAGCTTTGTGTCCAACCTTTTCACAGTTGTGGCAATTTTCCTTGAATTTATCCTTGTCGGGATAGTTGTTTGGTCCAGAAGACTTCTTCCGTTTCTTCGAATTTCGATTCTAAATCGAACGATGAGATCTTGGAGTTTCATCTCCTTGCGCTTGTGTTTCAAGTAGTTCTTAAAGTCCCTCCATAAAGGAGGCAACTTCTCAATCATTGCTGCAACTTGAGATGCTTCATTGATGACCAAACCTTCAACAAAAAAGTCATAATTAGTAACATAATTAATACTTTCAACATAAGCATTAATCCGGATTATACCTTCAACAAGGTGATTATGGATGATAACTTGCAGCTCTTGAACTTGAGTAATGACAAGTTTGCTGTCTACCATCTTATAGTCCAAAAACTTGGCTGCAACGAACTTCTTCAAACCGGCATCCTCGGTTTTATACTTCTTTTCCAACGCCTTCCATAGTTCTTTCGAAGTTTCCACATTACTATAGACGTTGTAAAGATCATCCTCAAGTTCGCTAAGAATGTAATTCTTGCATAAGAAATTTGTGTGCTTCCATGCCTCAGTCACCATAAAAAGTTCATTCTCAAGAGTTGATTCCGGCAGAACTGGAATGTCCTCTTTGATGAACTTTTGTAGACTCAAAGTAGTCAAATAGAATAACATCTTTTGTTGCCACCATTTGAAGTCAATCCTGGAAAAAAATTCGGGTTTTTTCGCCGAAGCCGGTGGTGACATAGAATGCCTGGAAGAAGCAATATTGCTCGTAGAGCCAACCACAGGAGTTCATGTTTCTGTCATTTCTTCTAATCACAAAACATAAACGGAATTAATTAACGGTGAATTATTTAAAATCTTCAAACCGAATAACTTTTACAGAAATAGATTACATACAATGGTGAAGATTTTATTTCTTTAAACCGAATACAAAAGGAATAGAAAATCCGAAGATTTTAGTCTCCAAACTAAGAGTAGAAATCACTAGGATTTAATTTCTCACAAACAGAATATAAGATGAATACAGAATAATAAATTAAGTTCCTAAAAATTGTTAGAAATTTGTATTCGGAAATTCAAAATCAGTAGCAATGGAAAAAATCAAAAATGTAGAAGAACATAAAATGAATCCGAGCCCACTGAATTCACAGTGTTTCATTAAAAAATATAATACCCAAAATTTAAGATTATTTCTTTTCAGGATAGGACAGATAATCTCACTGGCGCAACTATACTTCAAGCCTCAGTTATCAATAAATTCAAAGAACAATAGTAAATCATGTTTTTTTTTTCTATTAAAACAATACAGAAAGAAAGGAGATATCAGAATTTTCGTAATCAATTTTGATGTCGTTTGATTCCATTTTGTATGTTTTTCAAGTCAAACTTGTAAAAGACAATAATCTGAAACAGAAAGGAGTAATAACGGGTATTAGGTGTGGGCACAGTGATCCATAAAGTAAAAGAATTTCAGATTTTGGATTGTTCAATCTCCATACAATATGCAATTAAAAAGAAAAAAAAATTCATTTTGGTCCATTCTGTTCTTGTACAGTTGTATACTCACAGCTACATCCACCATTAAATAGTTTAATGATAGATACAACTACTCTAGGAACATTTTGCATTAATAATGACAAAAGAAAGAAACTTAAGAAAAAAACACAAGTGCACCTTTTTCTTTGGAGTTCTTTCACAAAACTTTATAATACGGACATTAACCCCTTGACCTAATCATAGGAGAAGTAACTGCTGTTTTGGTCCCCAAGATGGCCTAAAAACTAACTAGGCTTTTGAACCTAGAAATATGTGAGATTTGAAAAGGAGAAAAAAAAAAAAAAGTAATTTTTTAATTTGAATTGAAAAAAAGTATTTGAAATTTAAAATTCTGTTTGCACATGTATTTCAGTTGAAAAAATGTTATAGTTTTGTAAGAGGAAAACATTATTTACTTGAAAATAGGTAATTGTTTATAAAATTTATAACTCATCTTCACAAAAAATTCAAAATTATTATTTGGAAAACAGAAAAAAAAAATTATGTCCAAACGGCTCATAAATTGTCTCTTCTCGGAATGAATTTTCTTATAATCATTAAAGGCCTATGTTATGAAAACGTCCAGAAGAATCATTAATCATTTGCATCTTCTACTGTTTAATAAAAAGCCATTGTGAAAACATTTAGGAGTTCTTTTTTTCTTTTTCAATCTTCATTTTCTTTAGCATCTTAATCTCCGAAGGCGAATTCAGAATTTAAATAATAGGTTTAGAATAGATGTGATCTTATTATATACCAAATGTAAATAGTTTCTGGCGCGGGCTAAAGTGATAATATTTTTGCGGTTATAGGTCAAGAAAGATTTTAATTGATCTTGGTGATATATTGTTGGGCCAATGATTCCTGAGAGGGATTTTCACAATAGTGGGGTGGTTTAAGATTTTGTGAAATTCTTTTTTTTACGCAAACGTTGACTATTTTATTTACTTTACTGTCCAAGTACATTATATCTCTTCTCACCTTTTATAACTCAATAATAGAACAAATAAAATGAACCATAAGTGTAAAAGAAAATTAGGAAATAGCACATAAAATGTTAACAAGTTTCATAAATAAATTTACTTACTACAGTCAAACCTCTCTATAACAATGCTTTACTATAAAAGCCAAGTTCTTGCGGAACTAATTTTCATGTTATGTTATAATATATGTTTTCTATAACAACACTTTGCTATAACATCCAAAAATATTCGAATCAAACAAGGTGTTTATAGAAAGGTTTGACTATAATAAATATCCTTTCATCCTCTATGTTTTCTTGATTTTATTAACATATTTATACACTTTAATGACCAAATTCTTGTCAGACAGATTGCATTAATCTTGACTAACCACAATAACTGCAAACCACACAGTTGCAAAAAGGGTGAAAGAAAGAAAAAAATAACTTTGAAAAACCTCATTCAATTCTAATATATTTCATTCATCTTTAGGTACCAATGTATAAGGAAAGAAAAGAGTCTGGTCACTGGTGTGTAGTGATGGTAACGGTGCCTTGGTTGGTGAATGGAATAAATGCTTCTCTTCTTATATCTCTGTATTGACAACAGACCCTACTGTAGTGATAGTGAAGTCTCAAAAACCAGACATATTGGCTTCTCCTTTTGTTTGTTATCACTAAAAACAATTAACTTAATATATTAGAAACTCAACCTACATTTCATCAAAATTTTGGTGAAAGCAAGAAGAGAGTCGTATGATTTTGTTATAGATAGAAGTTATAAATTTTTGAAGGGGAGGCTTGGAGAAACGGTTAAGTTGTCTCTGTGTAACCTATAGGTCACAAGTTCGAACCGTGAAATCAGAGGGTAGGCTGCCTAAGTAACAATTCCTTGAGATGCGATTCCAAACCCTGCGTGAATACGAAATACTTCGTGCACTAAGCTATCCTTCTTTATAGACATTATAAAGTTTTATTTATAGTTCGAGCCAAAAGTAAGGAGTTCAGTTGAATTAATTATGGACAAGTAAAAGAGGAAGGAGGAAGGTAACCACGTGGAGACAACCGTCAAATATGTGCAGACTTTTGTTTAAGAAAAGAAATTAAGCAGTTTCTGTATTAAACTAACAGACCAACCTTCTTTTCCAGCCAAGCCAGGCATTTTCTATTTGCATTTAACTAGTTTAGTATTACCCCTTCTGCTCTCTCTATGCATGTCATTGCCAGCCAGCTTAACAGCAAACTCCAAAATTTTCTTCCTTTTCTTTTTTTCTCTCTTTCTAAGCCCACTTTCTTGAAATCTTCATTTTTCTTGATATTCAGCAAATTATAGAATTTAGGGTTAGTGACATCAAGTCCAACACCAACCCATATATACAAAATACCCAAAGTTTATAACTTTATTGTTTCCTCCAAGAAAAGAGTACTAAATCACAGAAATTTAAGCTATGCCCATAAATGTACTTTAATTTCTTTCTTGTTTTAAGCAGATACTAAGCATTGAAAAATGTTCCTGTTTAGTCAAGATTTAAATCTTGTATTTTTAATAATTGGACACCATTTGAGAAAAGGCAAAAGGGGTGAAGAAGTAGAGATCAAGAAGTTTCAAGACTGGATCCAGCAATGATAATGCTGGAGTGGTTGTGTTGGGGAACATGAAAAAATTAGGTACATTTGTTCATTATCTTGTTGTTGTTTGGTGTTTTTGTTTGCTTGAGTTGGAATTGGTCTCCCCATTAACTGAAAAAGAGATCTTGCTTCAATTCAAGGGTAACATTTCTACTGACCCTTACAATAGTTTAGCTTCTTGGAATCCTAGTGGTAGCCCCTGCCTTGACTTTAGTGGTGTTTTCTGCAATTCTGCTGGAAATGTGGTGAAAATTGTGTTATGGAACACTAGTCTTGGTGGTGTTCTTTCCTCTGCCTTAGCAGAACTTAAGTCTTTGCGAATCCTCACTTTGTTTGGGAACAAATTCACTGGCAATATTCCTGTAGAGTATAGTGGGATTGATTCATTATGGAAGATTAATGTAAGCTCCAATGCTTTATCTGGTTCAATTCCTGAATTTCTTGGGGATTTGCCAAATATAAGATTCCTTGATTTGTCAAGAAATGGGTATAGTGGTGAAATTCCTGTGGCTTTGTTTATGAATTGTAACAAAACAAGGTTCATTTCCTTGTCACACAACAATCTTTCAGGTCCAATTCCAGCATCAATTGGAAACTGTCAGAATCTTGAAGGGATAGACTTGTCTTTTAATAGTCTTAGTGGAAGTTTACCATCACAAATTTGTGATATTCCAGGGCTGGTTTACTTGTCTGTGAGGAGCAATGCTCTAACAGGAAATATTCAAGAGCAGGTTTCAACATGTCAAACATTGGAGCTTTTGGATCTTGGTAGCAATAAGTTCTCCGGTTTGGCTCCGTTTGGGGCTCTTGGATTGGTGAATCTTACATATTTCAATGTTTCAAGTAATGGTTTTGAGGGGGAGATTGTTAACTCTAGCACTTGTAGTCAGAGACTGGAAGTGTTGGATGTTTCAAGGAATAATTTTTTTGGCAAAATTCCCTTGAGCATCTCGAAATGCGGCGCACTCAAGTACTTGGACATGGCATATAATAGGATTATTGGAAGTATACCTACTGAGCTAGCAGATTTGAAAAGCCTTTCCGTTATTCGATTGGGTAATAATTCACTAAGGGGAACAATCCCAGCCGAGCTGGGCAGTATCGAATGGCTTGCAGTTTTGGACCTGCATAATCTCAACCTATTTGGTGAAATCCCATATGATATTAGCAACTGCAAGCTTCTTCTTGAACTGTGAGTTAATAATTACCACTCAAGTTTAATTTGTTTTATTTCATCATTGTTTTGTACTGGAATTGAACTGTCTAAAATTTGCTGCAGGGATCTTTCTGGGAACCTTTTAGAAGGAGAAGTACCACAAAACCTATACAACTTGTCAAACCTTGTAAATCTTGACTTACATCATAACCAACTGAATGGAAGTATTCCATCAACCATTGGAAATTTGTCTAACTTGCACTTTTTGGATTTATCAGAAAATTTGCTGTCCGGGTCAATCCCTGTTGCTCTTGAGAATCTGCATAATTTATCTCATTTTAATGTATCTTACAACCTTCTATCTGGTGCTATACCCTCAATTGAGAGCATTCAGCAGTTTGGACCCTCAGCTTTTTTTCATAACAGTGGTCTTTGTGGTGCTCCTTTAGATCTTTCATGCTCTCCCAGTGGCATTGCTCCTGCAAAAGGGAAACCAAGATTGAGTGCCTCGGCTATTGTTGCTATTGTCGCTGCTGCAGTAATCCTTACGGGGGTTTGCTTGATTACCATCATTAATATGAAAGCTAGGAGGAGGAGGAGAAGAGCAGACGAGACAATAATTGTAGAGAGCACGCCACTGGCTTCTACAGATTCAAATGTCATTATAGGAAAGTTGGTTCTTTTCAGCAAGACTTTGCCTTCAAAATATGAGGACTGGGAGGCTGGCACAAAAGCTTTGCTAGACAAGGAGTCTTTGATTGGTGGAGGAACAATTGGATCGGTTTACAGAACTTCCTTTGAAGGTGGTGTATCACTTGCAGTGAAAAAGCTCGAGACATTGGGGCGGATCAGAAACCAAGATGAATTTGAGCAAGAAATTGGGCGTTTAGGGACACTTCAACATCCAAATTTGGTTGCTTTACAAGGTTATTACTGGTCCTCGAGTATGCAGTTAATATTATCCGAGTTCGTTCCAAATGGAAACCTGTACGATAATTTACATGGACTTAGTTATCCTGGAACCAGCACTGGTGCTGGTAATCCAGAACTGAATTGGCCAAGAAGATTTCAGATAGCTGTAGGGACAGCCAGAGCACTCGCATATCTTCACCATGACTGCAAACCTCCCGTCCTTCATCTTAACGTCAAGTCCACTAATATACTCCTGGACACAAACTATGAAGCCAAATTGACTGATTTTGGTCTTGGTAAGTTCCTTCCCTTGCTGGATAACTATGGACTAACCAAGTTCCACAATGCAGTTGGTTATGTTGCGCCAGAGTTGGCGCAAAGTCTGAGACTAAGCGATAAATGTGATGTTTACAGTTTTGGGGTAATTCTGCTGGAGTTGGTCACTGGAAGGAAACCAGTGGAGAGCCCAGTAGCAAATGAGGTGGTGGTCTTGTGTGAATATGTTAGAGGGCTTATAGAGAGAGGTGCTGCTTCAGACTGTTTTGACAGAAGTTTGAGGGGCTTTGCGGAAAATGAGCTGATTCAGGTAATGAAGCTAGGCTTGATTTGTACTTCTGAAATGCCTTCAAGGAGACCTAGCATGGCTGAGGTAGTACAAGTTCTTGAGTCCATCAGGAATGGCTTGGGATCATAGCAAAGAATCAGTAGAGCCCTTGGACTATTTGAAATAGGAACTGTTCATAGAATGAGGGAGAAGTAGTCTAGCTGGGATTAGATGTGGGTTTCAACATGTTAAGGGCCTTGAGGCAGAGCCTGTTATGCTTGCTTCTCATGGGACTGGGTGAGGAAATCAGAAAGGGTGCACAGACCAATTAATGGTATCGGTCATATTCTTGAATTTGGAACATGAGTAATTAGGAAGTGGCTGCTTTTGGTACAAAGAGAAGATTCTTTTGTATTTGATTTGTGATTCTTTTAATCAATTGGTCATTGTATGTTTACAATAAAGCCATTCTTTTCCTGTAAGTTGCCAAGTCATTTTGATATCTAATATGCAGGTTGATACCTACTTTTTAGAACCATATGATCTTGTAATCCATTTACTTTTACCAATTAATTAATAAACAAAATAGAGACAATTTCCAATTGATGACCAGTCTAAGCCCAATAGGGCTCTACAACGTACGGCATTAATGAGCCAGATATTAACACAAGATGAGCAATAAGTTGATTCTTCAAGCTATCAAAGGAAGGAAGCATATAGCATCTTTGTCCTCTTTGACAAACTATTCTGATGTCCAAATCAAGAAACCTTCAAAGGGGTGAAAGAAATCATTCATTTCTCAAATAACATTATCTACTACTACCACAAGAATGAATGTGAACGAATAATGAGTCGGTACATATACCTGTAACTATACAACAAAGGTGAATAAAAAGAAAAATAAGCTTTCAGACCATACTTATTATTGACTATGCACATTAAATTTGGAAAAGAATTTCATTTGAGTACCAATTTCTACATGCTATATGCTTGCCCTTGCATCAATGTTGATTGCTAATTCACCTATCTACAATTTCTGGGACCCCGAGGCAGGTCAAACCCCACAAAAACTTGGAGGAATGCATTTGCGAATGGCAGTGGGAGAGGATCAAATACAAAATTGACGAATCCTCTGCATTACAATCTGACATTTTTGGTTTTCTCTGCATTTGGTTCCCAATGCTGCATCCTGATCTCATTATCAGAACATTGAGCACTAAGTAGAACCATTCAAAGCTATCTCACATGTGACCTCATCCCAGCCAAAGTTTTTGGCTACGGCTATCAGTAAAGGGTCATGCAATTAGCAACTTAACTCAGAGACTTACGCATCTCCAGAACTTTCTGAATACGTTGCATAACTGTGGAAATGTCCTTCTCACTTAAGGTCGTAAAACATAACCTGAACCACCCAGGTTCAACGCAGTGGCAGGAAGAACCAGGAGTTACGTTGATCTTAGCTACAGTTAGAAGCTTATCCCAGAGCTCAATCTCTCCCTTTTCACTATACGATCGAATTAACCTGCTCATGTCAGCCCAACAATAGAAGCCCCCGCTACTTTTGGTGCACTCAATTCCTAGCTGCTTCAATCCACTAACAAATAGAGAATACATACTTTTAAGCCTCTCTCTATTCTTTTTGATAAATTGTTGCACAAATTTTGCATCTGATAGCATCTGAATGAGCAAATGCTGTGTTGGCACTGAAATGGATGAGAATCTTGTCAACTTTTTTGCAGCAGCTAGAACATTTTCATTGCAAGAATAGATAACCCCCACACCGAAACCAGGAAGAGACAGGTCCTTAGAGAGACCGTAGACAATGTGGACCCTGTTCCGGTCAAAATCTTCAGAATCAATTATCTCTGCTATGCTGACAAACTCTTCACTTCCATAAGACCCAGCCAAGATTTCATTGGATATTACGTGGATGTTCTTCTCAGTTGCAAAGTCTAAGAGATTATAAAGTGTCTCCCTAGTGAACAGATTGCCTACGGGATTTGAGGGGTTAGAAATAATAATCCCTCGTACTTTAAGACCACGTTTCTTAGCTTGATTAAGTGCTCGGTCAAGAGCATCAATGCTCAAGCTAAAGTTGTCTGCACTGCGGCAAGGAACAGGTATAATCTCCACTCCAGTTCGCCATCTGACATCCCTATCAAGACTGCAGACGTGTTGAGTTCATTTTATACAATAAATAAGTAAAATGACAAAAGATTGAAATATTTTTAAAAGAGAGAAATACTCACTCGGGATAATATGGTGAGGGAATAAGAAATGCATTTCCAGGATCAGCTAGGCAGAAGCTCAGTATCTCAAGCGCAGGAGTTGCGCCAGCGGTAAGAACCATTTGAGAGGGGCTGAAGGACGCTGATCCCTCCACAGCTTGAGACATAAATCCTGCCACAGCCTGCATATAGGTGAAATTAGCAGGCAAAAAACACATAAATTAATTCAAAGAGACACTACAAGTAATGCAGAACCACACAAAACACTTAGTATTTTACGAATTGATCTTCATAGTGGCTAAAGGATAATTCATATATTGCTGTTACACAATTCAAACCCACAATTTAAAAAGGTAAATCCATCAGATCATCTCCCCCCACAGGATACCTGATGAAAAAGGTAGTCACTCATATTTCAAAGAGGCCAAAAATTGCCATCTATCTTCAAGGTACTGCAAAACTAGCAATAGATCCTTCGACAGGTTACACAAAGATGAGTATCAAGGTGAATATTTATCAAGGAAATAATAGTGCCACCTCTCTAATTAGGAAATCCATGCAGAATAAAGCAGCTTAAAGTATCTTATGTGCTGAAACACAGAAATCAGATTTTTTAACATATTACACTGCAAGCACATCCATTGTTCGAGTCAGGACAAACATCACCACACACAAGTATCACATGCAGAAACAACATAAATACCTGATCTAGATCGACAATAGTTATGAGTTTCCAACTCAAGTTTTACCAATGCAATGCTCAGTAGGAGCAGAAATTTACCAACAAGAACACATAAGAAAATTCCTCCATAGGAAGGCTATGGTTTGACGAATTAGCGGGGGATTTTCAAGTTTCAAAATATTCCTATCATTTCTCTTCTGTTATATTTTTATCCTCCTTTTTACGACAATCATGGGCTCTTGAAGCTCAAGAAAGAACACAAAATATTCAGAGCCGTGTTCATTTTCCCATAGTGATGCTTAGCACCGAAGTGTAGAAGTTAAAGCATGTTATCCTCTTACACATAATTGACAAACTTTTCCAAGGAGCACAGATGAGGCGAAGCATCGATCAAACTATCCAACGGAAAGACATGAAGTTAATTGGCACTGTTAAAATAAAGTGAAGCTTATTTGTTGTGTTTCCTCATGTTTGGTGTACATTATAAACTTAGAAAGCTCAAGACGGGACATCCAATACCCTTGTGATGCCACTAGGAGATTTTGGAATTGTCAAATGCCACTAGGAGACTCTATACGGCTCTGCACCAATCCCGCTGCCAGGGGTTCGCGTTTCAAATTAAACCAGCAAAAAAGCACACTGAACTAGCAGACGGGTGATAACTGATACGAAGTAACTGTGATACAAGCATATGGACATAAATGAGCCCATCCTTGGATACAATTATAAACTAATACCACTTAAATAGGTATCTCATTGATTTAATCATATTGAGTCCTAATTCAAATTAACAAACAATTAAAGCTCTACCAACCTTTTCAAGTAAATTTTTTCTTCAATTTCCTTCTCTAGCCCGTACAGACGATAATCATATGAACAAATACTAATTTAATAGTCCAAGAAGAAGAATCCACAACAAAACAGAGGATATTCAATACAAGTCAACAGTATATCAACAAACAAGTCACCGGTAGTGTGCAAGGAAAAAATTAAAAAGCTTACCACTTTCAACTCCAACAACCCGTCAAATGGTTGATAAGTAGCTATTCCACTTATACTCAAATCCTGATTCATCATCCATTTTGACACATTTTCTTCCAGCCATTCTTGAATAAAATCCAATGACAACTATAACCATATAAAACAGAGAAAAAAATGTCAAAAACCAAACAAAAGAAAGAAATATCAACCAAAAAGCTCCTCCAGCAAGAAATATATTGCATTGGCATTCAGGCAAAATGCTTTCTATAGAAAATGTTTTTCCATGGAAGATGTATTACTTCAACAGCATCATTTACTCGATCAATTTCCCGTGTTTGATTTGGTATAAGAATATGTGACTTATGGTAATAATATTTGACAGGTGCTGTTTGACGCAAGTTCTGATGATATAATCAATACCTTATTTGGTTGCTTGAATGAGGAGAATTAATCTCCTCATAAAATTTAGCATAACTTATACATTGTGTTGCAATTTTTGCATCTTATTTAAACAATACTCACATAACTTATGCAGGAACATATGTATAATTTTATGCGAGGTGGGAAGAATACATGATTTACAATGCAGTGATTAGATTACTTATTGAGAAAACGCCCTTAAAGTAAGTAGTTGTTGTATAACCATAATTCATCCTATATTACGCCCCGCATAACAATTCTTTTATTATTAATCACTGCATAACAATTCCTGCATTACTAATCACCACATAAACAATCGCTACATTACTAAGTCCTGCATTACTAACCCCTCCAAAACTTTGACTGGAATGCCACATTATTCCATTTTGTCACAGTTCAAAATACCCAAATGCTCCAAAATATTTTCAGTAAGGAAAACATTTTCCCTAATATCAAACACATAAAATTATTACTACCTTGTTTTCCGCTAATCCAAGTTGAATAACACCATCTGGGTTGCTTGCTTCATCATAAGGGTCATCAGAAGCTCTTTTTAATCCAACATAGTAAGGACTGCTATCACTTTGTTTAGAAATAATAGAATTAGCTCTTGAAGACACTTGAGTGGGCCCAGTAGCTCCCTTAGGCGACAGTAATAAACGTGACGACTGAACTCTCTGTAACCCTCCTGAACCAGAAGACGACACTTCCGCCAAATGGCTAGACGACGGCGACCTCGCCGGGGCCGGAGATTCGCCGTTATTGTCGTCACCGGCGGAGCGATTACGTTTGAGGTAGAGTTGCCAGAAGTAGAAAAGAGCACAAGGTATAACTGAACCAAAGAAAAGACCACCTCGGCCTTGTACTACTCCTTGTAAGGGTACTATTACCCTCATCGCCGCCGCCGCTCCTCCGCCGCCGCCAGTTGAAATGGTTGTTGTTGTTGTTCTTGTTGGTGAACGGTCCCGGGACCTTGTCATTGCTGTGACATAGTGAAGGGGAAAGTCGTCACCTTGTCGGAATAGGACGTCAGTGGACGGGTGTATTTGGAGTATCGGCGGCGGTGGTGGTGGACGGAGAGTACGAAGAGAGGTGAGTGATGGAGAAGAACGGAGAAAATGGTGGCAGGAGTTTGTTGTATTTTATCTTTTTGTCCGCCTAAATAGATTTTTTTTCCTAATTTTGGTAATAGGTTTTGCCCTTTTCTTTTTTAGAAAATTATAACGAGTGAAATTTTCAAGAAGAAGTCCAATTCGATCATTTTTCGCGGTCTATCTTGCTTCTATTGTGGAAGGTTTGGAAATATTTTTGGTCTTTTAGCCCTCGCCGATTCTATTTATACATTTCATATCCGAAAAAGTATATAAAATTTATATATAACATATTGAATATATATATATATATATATATATTATCGAAATTTCCCCCCTTAATCCTTGCTGCTCACTCATATAGTAGATTATTTTTTGAATTTTACTCATATAGAAGATTATTCAAAAGCACTAATCATAAGGATAATTTGATATAATTGTTCATTATCTTTCTTCAAATGAGTAATACATATTGATAGATTTTTTAGTATAGGTCATTTATTACAACATATATAAAAATGTTAAAATGATATATGAATGCCTTTTCGATTTTTAAAGCAACACTTTTTAAATCAAACTTTTTTAACTAAATAATATTAGAACGGAAGAATAAAGTAGTAGTAGTTCTTTAGAGGTCTGTGATCAAGAAGTCATCATGTAAATTTGTACTATTAAAACTTAGGAACAGGCCAAAAAGTGAGCCATCATTTTGTTTTTTAATCTAAGATGACAACATTGTGTTAATCTACAGATGTTGTTTAATGAGTTGAGATCCCAAAGTAAGTCAAGAATCATCTCATTATTTGGGCATCATTCGTCAACAAGTTGAAAAAGGTAAAATATATGCAAACTTTATCACGACCTCGTAAGCATTAAAGAAATTATTTTCTATAGATCATCTGATCGAAAAAAATATTTTCAAAATAGGTTTGGAAAATATGACAGATAAAAAAGTATTGATAGGACACTAATGCTCAAATTAAAGACAAAAGGTTCCAGCTTACTTTGTCAGCTTCTAATGTACATTGTCAACCACAAAGCTAGAAATCCAAACAAAGAATGGCTTTGATACGACCAAAAGATAGATGAGGAATATCCAAAGTCCTAAGAACCCATAATGAGAAGGTAGGTACATTTGAGCCACAAAAATTGTTAACGGCTATGAGCTTTGGATGTGGGGGCTTTTTGTGATCTAAGTAAAGGCGCTTCTCCTCATTGTCACGTGCTACACTGTTCATTATTTCTATATACTTCACTTGTGTTTTCTTTTGGCTTAACAAACTACATTATTTTTTTATTTTGTCAATTATTTAAGTTATATAAATTGACCTGATAACGTAAAGATGGAACTCGACCAAGCCCACTTTATGCCATTGCAAGGTTCTAACATCGAAAAGGTCCTCTTTCTCTCTCTCTCTCTTTTCGTGTTTAACTCAAATTAAACAACATATACAGTATTATCTCACACCGTAAGAATTGGAGACGGTAGTGTGTACGCAGACCTTACCCCTACCTTGTAAGGATATAAGGCTATTTCCAAGAGACTCTCGGCTCAGGAAAGCATAAGCACCACATTAATGAAAATATAGACAAGAAAGGACAGTACCAAAAAGCCATATAAAGGCATAATAAAAACAAGGCGAAATGGCTTCCTGGCCACTTAAACTTGTAGGGCTTTTGAAAGTCGATACACCAACTTAGAACTTTCCCATTTAAACGCTCAAACTCGTGAAACCCATAACTAATAAACACATTTTACCATTGACCCTTCGCGCGTGTATTAGACATTCGCTAACGTGTCCATCCAGTCAGCACTGACTCAATCGTAATGTTACACGTCAGAGACGGGAAAATAAACCCCACCGATTGGGGTCCCCCTCTTTTAATCAGTACACCCAAGTAAACCCCCACCTTTTTCCTCTATCTTTCTCTCTCTAACCAAACTTCGAATCTAATCCTTTCTCCAGTAACATTCATAGACCTCAATTTTTCTCAATTTATCTCCCATAGGAATAGATAAAAATTCCGACAGTCTAGCTGCATGGTTGATTTCTCTTTTTTGGTGAAACCGGCGGAATAAGGCGGAGTATAGACTCCGGCAATTTCGCCGGAACTGGCGATATTTTGCTGGTTTTGGTTGGGGTAGAACGAGTATGAGAATGATCTAGACCCGTTACCAATGGAAGTGGGTCCCTCTTCAGGGTATTGTTTAGGCGTTTCGCTGAAGCCCGACGAAGCGCTATTTTGGTGAGTGAAGAGTGGGAATTGAAAGGGAAAACTTGTGATGGAGCAGGCACAACAACTTCTCAATCATTTCCTCCGCCAGCGAGAAGGAGCCACGGGAAGGGGGAAGTCATGATTTAAAGTTTTGACCCATTGATTCATGTTGGTTTGCTATGGGGTTCAATATTCATAGAGTCATCGTTTTCTTTATTCATAGAGTCGTCGTTTTCTTCAGGAGCAATATTTTAAAAATCATCTGTAGTTTCCCACGTTCTTTTTTGTTTTATCGTTAGAAAGTAGTTTGCTACTGGTTAGGAATTTGATATGTAAATGGTAGTAGATTCTTTTGTTGTAGCTTTCATAATTGGGCGTTGGGAAAGGTGTTCTCACGCTCCTAAACATCGTGAGACTCACGCACATAGCTGACTAAGACCAACTGACGTCACATGGGATGGGTCAACGGTCAAACATGTTTATTAGTTATGGGTTTCACGAGTTTGAGTGTTTAAATGGGAAACTCACAAGTTTGTGTATCGGCCTTCAAAAGTCATGCAAGTTTAAGTGTCCAGGAAGTCATTTTGCCTAAAAACAACAAAACAATAAGGTGATCAACAATGAATGAAAACAACGGCTAGTCATAAAAACCTACTACCAACAGCAAGCGAGATTGCGTGTCAATACTACTGTTATGAACATTCTATACTACCTACTATACTACCCTAATCCTCGACCTCCATACCTTATTATCAAGGGTCATGTCCTCGATCAGCTGAAGCTGCGCCATATCTTGCCTAATCACCTCTCCCCACCTCTTCTTTGGCCTACCTCTACCTCTTGGTAGGCCCTCAAATGTCATTATCCCACACCTCCTCACCGAGGCGTTTATGCTCCTACTCCTCACATGACCGAGCCACCTATGTCGTGCTTCCCGCATCTTGTCCTCAATAAGGGCCACACCCACTTTGTCGCGAATAACCTTATTTCTAATCCTATCTAACGTGGTGTGACCGCACATCCATCTCAACATCCTCATCTCTGCTACCTTCATCTTCTAGATATGAGCGATCTTGACTGGCCAACATTCAACCTCATACAACAGTTGTTCAGACCACCACTCTGTAGAACTTACCCTTAAGTTTCGATGGTACCTTTTTGTCACACAAAACACCATAAGCGAGTCTCCATTTCATCCATCTCGCCCCAACAAGAGAAGAAGAATTCAAGTGTTTGAATCACATTGACTACACGTATTACTAATAAAGTCATTTTATAAGTTAACATCTCAATAATACTAGTAAATAACTTTAAGACAACATAATAACATAATTTAGGGGTTAAAAAGAAAAATTATACTAGGCCTTACCTTACAAACAGAACTGTTTCAGAGGTAGTACTTGTCTAAACTTTTATAGAATGTTTATCCTTGTTTTTAGATTCCCTTTGTTCTGCCATGTTGGGCTGAATAATTCTTCCACTACAATGTCCATTAGTCAGATTAGTCAATAATTTTGATTCTTTATTATTTGGGCCCATTATTGTATAGGACTCGGCCCAGTCCAACTCATAACTAAGTCATTTTTGACTATATACTTTCAGATGCTTTCAGAATAGGACAGAGAACAATAATAAGAAAATATCTCTTTTCTCTCCCGATTTAGGGTTTCCCTTCATTTTAAATTGCTTCGATTAACTCCGATAATGGAGTCTAATAAATAATTCTTCCACTACAAGGCCCATTAGTCTGATTAGTCAGTAGCTTTGATTCTTTATTACTTGGGCTCATTTTTGTATAGGACCCGGCCCAATCCAACTTGTAACTAAGTCATTTTTTATTATATACTTTCAGATGCTTCTAGAATAGGACAGAGACCAATAATAAGAAAATATCTCTTTTCTCTCTTCTCTCTTTTCTCTCCCGATTTAGGGTTTCCCTTCATTTTAAATTGCTTTGATTAACTCTGATAATGGAGTCTAACATGGTATCAGAGCACTGCAATCGATCCACCTCACTCAGAGCTTTCCTCTGATGTAATCATCAAGTTTGGTTCACTGATTTCGTTCAGATCGAAGAGTCTTCACTCAGAATGTTCTGGAATTTTTTGAAGCTTTGTATGTTCCTGCTATTAGAAGACCTTAGCGTCTTCAGGTGTGAAGAAGGAGATTAAAACTCCATTCTCTCATTTGTATATGAAAATCTAGGTAAAAATTAGGGTTTTGTTCTAGTTGTGAAATTTGGGCTTCTACTGTAATTTTCCTACAACTTGTTAGTCTAGAAGTTTGTCATTGTGTATGAATATGAGGAGTCCCTCATCTACTGTTGATGGTTTTGTCGTGTTCACTTTGGACTTGTCCCACCCGTTCTATGTTCATCCCTCTGATAGCCCTGGAAGTCAATTAGTTGCTATATTGTTCAATGGAACTGGTCTTGTTCACTAGCGTAGTAATATGCTTACTTCCTTGTCTGCCAAGAACAAATTAGGAATAGTGACTGGTAAAGTAGCTCAACCTCCACCTAAATTCTCCCTATTATCCCTTCTGGGAACAATGTAATGATATGGTGAAGGCTTAGATCACCAATTACTGGACCAGGGAGATAGCAATGAGTGGCATGTGTCTCAACACTGCTAGAGAAGTGTGGAGTGACATAAATGAGAGGTTTGGACAATCCAATGGATCCAAATACATTCAAATCTAGAGGGTAATCAGTTCTACCTCCCAAGGGCCTTTTGATATTTCCACTTATTTTACCAGAATGAGGGCTTTATGGGTGAATTGAACTCTGCTTATGTTGGTCTTACATGATCTTGTGGATCATTACCCAAATTCATTGAAGACCAACACCTTTTTCAATTCCTAAGTGGACTGAATGAGTCTTATTCCACAGTTAAGAGTAACATCATGCTTATGTCTCCACTTCCTTCAATTAGCAAAGCATATTTTTAACTTCAACATTATGAAAGCCAAAAAGAAAATCAACCTCCAAATTTGGGTTTCTCTGGTGATTCAGCTTTCTTTTCTGCTACTTCATCCAACTCCAATCTTCCTGGAAACCACCAACATAATACAAAGTCTTTCAATCAAAGAATCAATTTTGATCAAACAAGGAAATCTTCTTCTATGTCTTGTAAATACTGCAATAAACCTGGGCACACAATACACAAATGATATAGGCTTCATGGTTTTCCCAATGACGTCAAGTTTACCAAGAATAAAAGGTATGCTTCTTGTGCACAATTGGAAGATAATACTGCTCAAGTGGTTCCTCCAAATGAAACCACAACCTATGACTTCAGCAAAGAGCAACTCATGTCCCTGTTTCAGCAGGCTCACATATTTACTGGCAATCATCCTTCCACTTTTGGTGACAACATTGCCTATGCCAACTTTTCAGGTGTGTGTCACTTACCTGTAGATCAATTGCCTGTAGTTAGTTCTGCAATTTAATGTTTGTCTGATACCTTGGATATTGGATTCAGGTGAAACTAATTATATGACCTCTAATAAATAACTTTTACACAGCGTACAACCTTTACCTAAACCTTACTTAATAACTCTACCAAATGGATATAAAGTTAAAGTAATTTCTAATTCAATCATTATCCCGCACAATGTACTCTTGGTTCCTTCTTTATAATTCAATCCTATTTCTGTATATCAACTTCTTTCTCAATTACAATGCTTAGCATTATTCAGCAGTTATTCTTGTTTTCTACGGGGCCCTTCTATGAAGAGGCCATTGGAAATTGGTAGAGCTTCTCATGGGTTATACTTTCTGCTCCATGACATGCCTGAATGCTCATCTTATGTTTCCATCAATCCATCTGATAATGCATGTAATGTTTCTAATAAATGTAATGTTTCCAATTATGTTATCCCTTTCGCCAGTCCCTCTTGTACTTCTCCTTCCAGTGTTAATAAAATGGAATTGTTTTGGCATCAAAGGTTAGGTCACATGCCTCGTCATAAGATGAAATCAATTTCAGTTTTATCTGACAGTACTCCCTCTAAAAGTCTTTCTCATGTTCTATTTTCCCTATGGCTAGACAACAAAGACTTTCTTTTTCCTGAAAGTCATATCAAATCTACTACTCCTTTCTAACTGGTTCACCTAGACCTATGGGGCCCTTATCATACCAAAACATACAATGGTTTTAGATATTTTCTTACCATTATTGATGATTTCTGTAGAGTAACATGGACCTATTTATTATCATGTAAAATCAATGCCTTTACAATCATTAAAGCTTTCACCAAAGTGGTTCAAACTCATTTCCGCTCATCTATTCAAACATTCAGAGCATATAATGCTTTTGAACTGGGTGGGAGTTCTGAAGCAAAAGCCTTCTTCTCTGAAAATGGGATCCTTCACCAAACTACCACTCCTCATACACCACAATAGAATAGAGTGGTTGAAAGAAAAACAAACATCTTTTGGAAACCTCTAGAGCCCTGCTCTTTCAATCTCATCTTCCAGTTAATACTAGGGTGAATGTGTGTTGACTGCAACTTATCTAATAAATAGGATGCACTCTTCTATCCTAGACAACATCTCTCTATTCCAAAGACTTCATGGTATTCCCCCTTCTTATGATCACCTTAAATCATTTTGGTGTTAGCCTGGCAGGGATACATTTCAGTCTAGAGCTATCAAATGTGTATTTTTAGGCTATCATTGTGGTAAAACGGTATATAAACTACTTAATCTCACCAACCATTCCATCTTCTTTTCTAGATATGTTGTGTTTCATGAGAACATCTTCCCTTATTCTTCTCACTCTCCTCCTGTCCAACCCTTTCCTTCAGTTCCTTTTTAGGACAGTATATATTCCTCATTCTCACTGCGTTCTCCTCTTCTAGTATTTCCTCTAGAACCTTCTTCTCCTTCTTCTCCTCCTTCTATTTCTCCTCCTTCCGCTGTGTCTAATCCTCTTCACTCCAATTCTTCTACACCACTTCCTCTTCCACCTTCTCCCCCTCTTAGAAAGTCCACTAGGGTATGCCACACTCCTCCTTACCTCAAAGATTATGTTTGTTCTTCAGCCATTACCAAACATGATTTTGACATCTCCAAGGTCTCTCCTACTGAGTTGCATATGCAAGAACCTCTTTCTTACCAACATGTTGCATCTCATCCTGCTTGGCAAGAGGCTATGCTACAGGAATTTAAGGCTCTAGATGCAAATCATACCTTGGGAAATTGTTCCTCTTCCTCCTAACAAGAAGCATATCCCATGTAAGTGGGTTTATAAAATCAAACAAAAGTCTGATAGTTCTATTGAAAGATACAAAGCTAGGTTGGTCATTATAGGTGACATTCAAAAGGATGGAATTGACTACAATGAGACCTTTTCTCCTGTTGTCAAGTTCACCACCATCAAGTGCCTTCTTTCTCTTGCTGCCAAGAGGGATTAGACTGTGTATCAACTTGATGTGAATAATACCTTTCTTCATGGTGATCTCCATGAAGAGGTTTACATGAAACCTCCACCTGGTCTTCAGATTTCTGCCCCCATGGATTCAGGTTCTTCTCCTTTGGTTTGCAAGCTCCTCAAGTCTCTCTGTGGCCTCAAACAGGCTTCCAGACAATGGTTTTCTAAAATGTCTTAAGCCTTGTTCTCAAGGGGCTACATTTCTAGCAAGAATGATTATTCACTCTTCACCAAGTTCTCTTCTTCTTCTTCTCTTACTGTCATTGTTGTTTATGTTGATTATATATTACTTGCCGGGGATGATGTAACTGAGCTTGACAGTTTGAAATCTTTCTTGGACTCCCAGTTCAAGATTAAGGATCTAGGGCATGTCTATTATTTTTTGGGTCTTGAAGTTCTCAAGACTCCTCAAGAGTATTTGGTTAGCCAACACAAGTTTGTCTTTGATCTATGGAATGAATTCAACTATCATCACTTCACTCCAGCGGTCATACCTCCTAAGTCTTCTGTCAAGTTCACTCCTGATATGGGCCAACCCGTTACTGATCCGCATCTACAGACGACTGGTGGGAAAATTAAATTTTCTACAACACACTCGCCCTGATATTACTTTTTCTGTCTAGAATTTAAGTCAATTTCTTCAGGCTCCTCAGGTTCCCCATATGTTAGCTGCCCTTCATATTCTTAGGTACTTGTTAAATGATCCTGGACAGGGTCTTCTTTTATCTTGCACTTCTAATACTTCTCTCGTGGCATATGCTTACTCTGATTGGGTGGCTTGTACCTAATCTCGCAAGTCTATCACTGCTTTCTTCATTAGCTTTGGTGGCTTTTCCATTTCTTGGATATGCAAGAAGCAGCCTCCTATTTCTCTTTCCTCTGATGAAGTAGAATACAGAGCTTTGAGGAAAGTTGTAGCTGAGGTCTCTTGGTTGGTTCGCTTATTTGTTGACCTGGTATTAGTCTTCTCCTCCCCTATTCAGGTCTTTTGTGACAGCCAGGCTGCTTTGCATATCGCCAAGAACCTTGTTTTCTATGAAAGGACCAAGCATATTGATATTGACTGCCACTTTGTTCGAGATTGTTTGCAGTCTGGTTTGATCTCTCTCCATCATATTTATACTGTTGATCAACCTGCTGCTTTTTAACCAAGTCTCTTGTAGGCCCTCTTCATTATCATTTGCATGGCAAGCTTGGAGTGGCTTCCCCC
>ML416338.1:100089-118134 GCA_005239525.1 Nicotiana knightiana | reverse complement strand
TGGGTCAGGCTGTTTGGCTCTGTCGCCCGGCTATCGCCCGGGTGTCTCCTTTCGCGTATTTTTCGACGTATTTGCATCCGTTTAGCTCCGTTTCCATTTCCAATTCACCTACACATAAAATAAACCCCATTAGGCACATACGACGTGTATTTTTATCATTAAAGCACATAAAATGCAAGGTATATAATGCTTAAAATCATGAATTCTAGCCACGCATCACAAAGTCTTTGGAAACACTCGGAGGATTTCTCTCTAATTGATCTGGGTTCTGATACTTCACCATAAAATTCCAGAAAGAAAAATTCTTAAAGCTTTATAAGGGGGACCCAGGTTCATAAATGGTTTCTTCATCTCTTCGAATTAGCAGCAGCCAAATTTTGCAGCAAACAAAGCTAAGTTAATGTACCAACAGAGTGATACTGAAATCTAATGAAGATACGCTAGAATGTGTTGAGGTCCCACTGGAGACATCCTTAAGGACATTTGTGTTCATCGGAAGCCACAAACTGTCACAACCCTAATTCTCCTCCGTAAGATGTCGTGATGGCACCTAGTCTTAGGGACTAGGTAAACCTAACACTTACTAAACAAATGGCAAACTCAACCAAAAACTATTAAACATAAATTTCTCTATCAAAGCTTAAAATCCCAGAACCGATAGTACAAGTCATAACCTTTACTGAGTTTGCTAGAAAATCCCTAAATACAACTGTTGCAGAAAAGAAATAAACAATACAAGATAAAATTTTAGAAGGTGACTCCGAGGCCTGGGAATTGTGACTGCAGGTTTACCTTGAGTCTCCACAACAACGCTCGACCAGCTAGCTAATAATCAACAACGACAAAGGCACCTGGATCTGCACAAGAATGTGCAGAAGCGCAGCATGAGTACACCACAGTTGTACCCAGTAAGTATCAATACTAACCTCGGTGAAGTGGTGATGAGGGACAGTCAAGTCACCTACTAAACTAAAACACCTGAATAAGTATGAAGATGAACTAATGGGGAACAATATTAATATAAGGCAAAACATGGGCAAACGGACAATAATACTGTAGATTAAGCTGAACACAGTCTAACTCCGATGAAACCAAATAAAGAAAAACAAGTAACAACTCAATCAGAGCAACCGCTTTTGTACCAAATTTATTCAAGAATTTCCATGATGTGCCAAACCTCATAGTCACAAATCACGGGTCCCGATTTCATGAACCCTAACCTTAATCAATCGGCATCTTGTACCCATATTATAATTCATAACCGTATGGATGACTCACCTACCAAGAGATGTGACAATATCTAATATCCACACGGATCACTCACGTGCCAACAATAACAATGACTCATACTGCACGGACACACGTGCCAACAAGATAACTCTCACACAGAAGGCAAGTAAACAGGAGTACATGTAAATGGTCAATAACATCAGGATTCATCTTCTTAAACCGATATGGGTGATTAATTACGTGTATGCTTGTGCAAGTGTTCTATCATAATTCAAGTCAACAAGTGAGAGTAGAGATAATGAATGGCACATAAGAAACGATCACCACAAGTTGTACAAGGTAGGCACGCCACTACACAATATCAACAACAACAAGGCCCCCAGGCCATCACGAGTCATCACAAATCATTCCCCTCAATAACCCATTTTGTCTCTCCATGTGCGCAATAATAAAGTACATGCCCGTCTTATCTCGCCGCACGCGCACAATAATATTCCCATCTTGTCTTGTCACATGCGCAAATCCACATATATATAGCCCACCTTGTCACGCCGCATGTGCAAATATCGATAGTAATAATAGCATGGACAACTCATGTGCGAACACCCCGACTATCCTCGCGACAATACCACGTATGCCAAAACATAACAACACAACAAAATGACTTTCACAACATGTGCCCATATGCCAAAACATTTCCTCAAAACAGTTGTAATACCACAACCTCGCATAGCCCTCAGCTCAACAACACTGAGTACAACAACAATAATACGAGAATACGGCAAGAAAATCAACTTAGGAACTTTGGAACAGAAAGAAACAGAAGGACGAGCTCATAAATAAAGACACAATGGGAATAATAGTCTCAACAAGAATAGCTCAACAAGAGAAAAGATAATGTGTAGAATCGATTCCACAAAAATACATTTCGACGATAAGAGAGAGAGAATGAATCAATGACCCCAAAAAGAATACATCAACAATGAAAGGGATAACAACAATTCAATTAAGGATAAGCAATTACGGAAAAGATCATAATAACTTCGGTTAAAGTTAAGCAATTGCGGAAGAAATAATAATAACTTAAATTAAGGTTAAGCAAATTACGGGAAAGACAACAAGGCAAATAAAGAAGGAAAAACTTCCATTAAGGCACATAAGATTTTAATTGGCAACATGAATCAAAACAGTCAAAGTGTCACAATTAAGACCGAGTACGTACTCGTCACTTTGCATACACGACATTCACATGACACAATTAGCACAAATGACTCAAATCTTAGGGGTATTTCCTCCACACAAAGTTAGGCAAGATACTTACCTCAAAGAAGCTAGATCGATACTCTAAAATGACCTTCTCGAGTAAAACAACTTTCGAATGGCTCAACTCTAGCAAAATAACTTCAAATCATAAATAAAACTCATAGGAAACAATTCCAGATAATAAAGCTTCGATCTTTAATAAAAACTAAAAAGTCAACTCAAAAGTCAACCCCCGGGACCGCACCTCGGAATGCGATAAAAGTAACAAAACCCGAACACCCATTCTGATATGATTTTAACCATACCAAAATTATCATTTTCCAGCATCAATTCATCCTTCAAATCATCATTTTACATTTTGAAAGATTTCTCCAAAAATTTCCATTTCCCTCAACTCAAAACACTAATTTAATGATAAAAGTAAAGATGAAATCAAGAAATATAATCAATTTCGGGTGAAGAACACTTACCCCAAAGATTTTCTTGAAAACCCCATGAAACATCGCTCAAATCCGAGGTCTACAACCCAAAATATGATAAAAATGGCCAAACCCTCAAAATAGAGTTCTCATAATCTGCCTCAGTGATTCCTCTTATGCGATCGCGGAATAGTCCTCGCGATCACGAAGAACTAAATGTTTCCCAGCACAAATAATACTTCGTGTTTGCGGAAAACAAATCGCGAACACAATGAATAAGGAAAACAATCTACGTGAAGGCACAAGAGACTCGTGAACGCGATGAATAAATGACCACCAGTGTCCAGCTCCACTACGAGAACGCGAAGAGACACCTCCGAACACGGACATCTGACTGCATAAGCTTCGCAAACGCATGCCATGATTGCATTCGCGATGAAAAAAATCCCTGAGCTCCAAGAAACCTTACACGATCGCATCTTCATCTTCGTGATCGTAAAGAGCAATAGCAACACCAGAAACCAACAACTCAAAATCCTGAAGAAATGACCTGTAGCCCATCTGAAACACACCTGAGGCTCTCGGAACCTCGTCCGAATATACAAAAAGTCCTATAACATAACACGGGCCTACTCGAGGCCTCAAATCACATCAAAAAATGTCAAAACTATGAATCAAACCACGAATCAAACTTATGAATTTTTAAGTCTTCCAACTTCCAAAACTCGCGTCGAAACATGTCAAATCAACCGAAAATGACGCCGAAATTTGCATGGAAGTCCCAAATCACATAACAGAGCTAATCCAACTCTCTAAATCGCAAATCTGGACCAGATATCAACAAAGTCATCTCTCGGTCAAACCTCTCAACCTTCCAAAACTTCAACTTTCAATTTTTTGTCAAAATGCTTAAAATTATCACACATACCTCCAATTTCGAATCCGGACGCATGCCTAAGTCCAAAATCATCATACAAATCTATTGGAACCATCAAAATGCCATTTCGAAGTCGTCTACACAAAAGTCAAACTCCGGTCAGCTCTTACTGCTTAAGCTTCTAAAACAAGAATCCTTCTTCCAAATTTATCCCGAATTATCCGAAAACCAAACTTGAACATACACGCAAGTCATAACACATAATACGAAGCTGCTCGATACCTTAAGCCACCGAAGGGGACACTAATTCTTAAAACAACTGGTTAGGTCGTTACATTCTACCACTCTTAAATAAATGTTTGTCCTCGAACGTGTCAAGAACCATTCTGAAGTCATCAAATCACTGAGTGAACTTACCATACATACTCACGAGTGATCCCACGTCGCACCAATCCATATAGGCCCGACGACACCATCCCAACTGAAAATTGTTCCTTTCACCCAGACTGATAAACTTAGAACCAAATTTCTCACCTTCCGATCATTTCCAAAAGAACCGATTCCCATACCGACACATGGTATCAACCTCAACCAATTGCAACAAATCATGCCTACACCCACCGGGCACAACCACACAACGTAACACATCATACATATGCCCATAAGAACATCTCTGATCACCATAGTTGTCCATAATCAAACCCAGTACCGGCAAGTAACCTCATATCATCTAGAACCCTGTCCCAAATCTCCACAACACCGACAACGATGCAAGAAACATGAAGATGCCATGACTATTCACTTAAATCGACAAGTAAAATCCAACACCACTTAGGCACAAACCTCGCAAGCTAAAACACAATAAGCACAACACGAATATGACTGACTATACAAGGAAACACATAAAAAAACTATCAAACAAGCGTGACAGGAACCACTCCCTATCAGTACCATACTACGAATCAATTTCACAAGGTAAAATCAAGGTATATGAACACATCACAAGGATCTCATCATGATATAACTCCACCGCGGCCTGTAGCCCGGTTCAAGCATATCAAATCACATGAAGATGCGAGGATCCCATACTCAGCTCTGAATCACAAGTAGTATACTCATCATACCTACCGAAACCTTCCACTAATTCAACTCAGCCAACAAAATCACAAAACATATTGAACTTCGAAATTGGTAGAGCATCTAAATCACAAGTCGTAATCAATCACCCTGAAATCACCTCAAAACCTACCGTAATGGATAACAGAAAGTCACTCACAGACTCATAGCTCTCATTAATGAATAAAACAAACAGATAAACACGGGCTACCACTATAGATCCTCCCAACCGGGGTAAACACATAAGTAGAGTATAAAATCATGAAACCCATCCATATGTGAAGCAACATAAGAGGACTCACCCCTATAATCAGAACCGAAACAAAATACAATTGATGATTCTTTATAACAAATAAAACCATACATGTACAACATCATCTGGTGCAGCGGCCTCAGTCCTACCATATAAAGCACATCAACTGGCGGTCCTCCCCCTCTTGGGCGCCCTCTACCAGTCTGGCATGCACCCTAAGCTGGCGTTGCATAGATTTTGAAAATTGGAGCAGGACCCATAGCCTAAATATCCCGTTGTGACACATCTTTCTGGAGTCTGGGACAATCTCTCACCATGTGACTGGTATCTCCACACTCAAAACAACCCCTCCGCTGACGTCGCTGTGGAAGCTGTTTGGTATGGGTACCCTGAGACCATGGCTACTTAAAACAACATGCAAAGCTTGAAGTGCAAACTGAACTGGCTAACCCACAAAGCCTATACCATGTGGTACCCTACCTCCAAAATAGGGACTAGTTAGATTGATACGCTCAAATTACACCTAAATAAGTGGTGTAAGGCGGTCGATGTCAAATATAATAACCCAACTAAGTTAGGGTTGAATCCCACAGAGAATAGGTGTGAAAAGGTTACTTGAATAGTATGAAACTTGACTTAAATTGTAATCCTACTCCATTACCTTAAAAGAGAGTGTTGTAATTATGAGTTAGCGAGAAAACTATTTTGTTAAGAGAACGTAATTAATTTGGTTAAGGAAACCAAGTTTGTGTCCCCATCAATGGAATATAATGCTATCGATTTTAATATGATATATTTCTAATGGAAGGTCCTTTGATATGAAAATGGTTTCTAAATGACTACCCAATATTTCCCAATAGTTAGGTAGTATTTTCTCTTTATGATTTTTCCGAATATAAAAGAGTTACAATTAAGAACAACCAATTTATGCCAAATAGAACATACTTATTCCTAACCGATTAAATTAAACAAGGTTTAAAGCCTTGCATTTTTGCTATTCAATTCTACTAAACTGTAACCCGCTTTTCCGAGTAAAGATAGAGTGAAATGGCATTAGTCGATGTTTGCAACCACCAACATTAAATGAATCATGAGAAATGATAGATACCAACAACCCATTATATATATTCAATGGTAAACACCCATTAACATTATACCCATTTAGGATCCACAACCTTAGTATTTAAAACTAGCTACTCATACTATAATCCAAGAATAAAGCAATAAATAAAGCCATAAAGCTTACAAAGATACAAGATTCTCTCTTCAAAAGCTTCCAAAATAATGGTGTATTTATTACTCTAAAATGTAGCCTCTTTTTTCAGACAAGATGCCCGACTTAAAACCCTAGTTATTCTATTTCTAATAGGCTAAAAGTCAGGGTCAAATTATGGCAAAAATACCCATGCAGGTCACATCTACGACCGCAGAACGGGTCGTATATCACTTTCGCGGCCCACATAAGTACAGGTCCGTCGCATAATTGAATGTTCAGTTGCCCAATTTTCCGGCGTAGATCCATTATGCGGTTCACACAACGCTTTCGTGATCACATTTGATGCCTCAGACTTGTTCTCGTAGAAACTCTCTTTGCACTTTTGCGGTTATGATGAGGTCCTCATAAGTGTTATGCGACCCCAAAATGGACGCAGAATCGATTCTCAATATTAGGTTTATCTGTGTCACTCTGCGGTTAGTTTGCGGCTCGCATATCACTTTTGGGTCTCAAACCTACCGCATTTCTGTCCTTCTATGGGTTTTCGTCCTTTTTTCCTTGTTCTTAGTTCTTCAAGTTTGGTTTGCTGCAAAACACCAAAACTACATAAGAATTGACTTAATATGCTTTAAAAGACGAGCTACAGCCTATGTAATTAATATCAAAAGTGCCGCAATTCTACGGCACATCAACAACCCCCAACTTAGACTCTTGCTTGTCTTCAAGCAACTAAAACAAAGTCATCATATCATATACTAATCTATTTCCGATAGATCACAAAGCAGCATTAACTATGGATGGTGTTGACTGTTAGCTAACAAGCATGGAACTTCTTTTATTCACCCTTCTTGGAAGATAAAGATCATTTAGCAATTCGAATAATCAGTTTGTAAACTTCGAGCCTCAAGAGCAATGACAGAGTGCCACCCCCATCTAGGTATGCACTTGTATCCTACTTCAAGAAACCCAGCTTATGCTAAATCTTGCAATTCATGCGTGCTCACATCAAACAAAATCCCCAACTCAACAAGTATGTAAAGGAGATACAATCAGGCACTCTTGCACTCAGAAAGAAAGATTAATGCTACAAGTATCAGTCCATATGCTTGCCCTTATTTTAACTCATTGCTATCTCAAGAATGATTGGTTGTACATCACAAAGGACTTTTCACAATTTGTAGTGTAGGCTTCAGGACGGGATGGACGAATATTTGGGAATTTAGTGGCTATACCCTCCTTGAACTCTACCTACACTTTGCCTCTTTACAATACACCCTTTATTGACCTCTAGTTACCGACATAGAACCACCTCAACGTATTTCTTCAGTTTTCACAAGACTCTAACACACATTTTTATTTACATAAGTTTTTGTTTTGTTTATCGTTTGGAGCTTGAACATCTTCATATACACAACTTTGAGGTATTCTCTTTTACACACAATGAGAAACGTTACCAATTTCAAAATAAAACACCGACACCCCCAACTTAGACTTTTAGCCTCATTCTTAGTGTTTCAAGGAAGGACGGGTTCAAAAGAGGGAATTATTTCACAAAGGGGTAAAGGTTTGTAATGTAGTATCCAAATAAAAGGTTGAAGGCTCAAAAAGGTAACTAGGATAATCGATGTATTAGGGAGGTCAATTTGGTCAAAAATTAGTTAGCAATCAATAAGAGAGCCTAAGATCATTTCAACATCCAATCATCAACCTGAGACTTACATTGAGAATCCAACCGGGCAAGTTCTAGACATTACAAGTTAAGCACATGAATTATTTACACAATTTCTCACCCCACTCACAACGCATGAACTGTTCGACTCAGCATAATATCATCCCTCAAGTGAATACAAGGCAACTCAAAGCTTCATCACATGATAGTTGAGATTTTAGTAAGCATAAAGTCAAAGAGCGAGCCTCAATTCACAAGAATTACTAACGGTTTATTTACAAAATTTTAAGGGTGCAATTTCTTCAATAAAAACTTATCACATTCTTGAAACTAGAACAAAAACACCGAATAAGTCAAAACCTTTTGTGCTACCACCATGGTTCTACTATTACACCCTTGGAAAAGAACCCGGCGAAGAAAAATCAAGGGAAATTCATTGATATATACAAATCTACACTATTAAGGTAAAGAGTTTATATAAAAGTTTCAAACAAAAAAATTGACTACCCACCCCCAACCAAAGAGCATGCATTGTCCCCAATGCATTAAGAAAGTAAGACCAAAGTTTCAGGGGCTTTCTGGGGCGCACTAGGCACTTGGAGGAGCTGGAACATCCGAGGCGTCCATAGGGTCGGAGGCTGACATTGTGGAGGCAATGAGTGGAACCTCTGACTGTGTAGTGGTGCCAGAGACCAGAATAAGAAGCTCCACCTACGGTGCATCTGAGTCTTGGACCTGGGAGTTTCTAGCCTCACCCAGTGATTGCTGTGTGGTTGGGGGAGTAGTTTTGGCGACCATATCTGCAAGGGAGTGTGCAATGGGTGTCTTCACATCTGCTTCCTTCTCACCCGGCATATCTGTAGAGACAACAATCTGATTTCCTCTATTGTCCTGCTGATCATCCTCTTCCTCAAATAACCCCTCCTCATCAATTTCCTCCACAGACCCTTCGGATTTCTCTTCTGAATGATTATCAATGTGCACAACGGAGCCCGGAGCTTGTGAAGTATCAGTACCCTGGGCCAACCCAGCTGACAAGAGGTTTCTGAAATCAAGTTCAAGGCTCAAAATGTGGGAGGTATCAGTGCCCTGCTGCCCTCCCTCCAGAAGAAAGGGGGTCAAATCAAACTCCAAGTTCTGCATCTTATGCAGCTCTGACTTTGGCTCAGCTACCTCCTTTATAAGTTTAGGAAAGTCTCCAGCTTCACCTCACTCAACCCTCTCAAGGCACACTTCAAAGTTCTTGAGTCGATCCTCACACGATAGATGCTGATTTTGAAGAGCATTCACTGAGGTTTGGATCGGAGCCAATGTTTGTCGGATGAGAGATGGAAGTTCTTTCGTCAATTTGTCTACTTTGGCATTTGCATGTTGTGCCAATAGACCAAGCTTTGAGAGTGAAGGCAATGAGGTATGTGGTGGCACAGTGGCTGGTATGGGAGAGGATGTGGAGCTGGCTGGTACGGAAGGAGTGTCTGATGAGGTAGCAGGTGCTGCTGAGGCTGGAGGAGGAGTGAGTAAAGGCTCTGATGGATGGTCGACCACTTTATCTGCATCATTATTGATCCCGGTGATGTCAATATCCTGAACAACTTTTACTATGAGGTCATGTTTGGGGAAAAGAGAAATTGTTACAACTTTACACAAGGCATGGATTAGGCATGGAAAAGGGAGAGAAGTTTCTTTCTGGTTCGCCTGGATCCCAATTTCAAGGGAAATAATATCTCCCACATCAATCTTGATGCCCGTCATGATGCATGCAATGAGGATCGCCTTCTCGATGCTTATATCATTTTCATTCCTTGAGGAAATTATATGAGAACAGACAAAACTTAGCCAGTACATCTTCTTGGGTAAGATACCTCTTGTGGATCGTTTGGCGCAGTGCAATCCAGGATGGAGTTCCCTTGGATGTGACAGAGGCTACCCAAGCACGCTTGGATTCCTTTTTCTAACATTTTCGTCAAATTCGACTGTGCCTGGCTCCCAATCATCGAAATATACATCATTAATTGATATTGAATCATAGACTTCAACTCCTCGGACTAAGACAGAGCCCAAGAACCTACAATTTCTCTTTTGTTCTGCATTCCTGGATGCAGCATAGATAGCATAGAATTCTTTCACGAGTGTCTCGTTGTACACTCCTGGGACCTGAGTGAATGACTCCACCCCCTCTTTTTGATGTTTTCTAGTACATGGAGATAGTGTTCTTTTAAACCGTTCAAGCCTAGCTTCTTTTCTTCAAGGATTTTTCTCTTTGAAGCCATCCATGTACAGGTTCCAAGAGCCAAAAAACCCAAACCTAAGATCTTCACCACTTTCTCGGCGTGCTTCATCATGGAGGTCAACAGGTGGCACAAGATCGGTATGTGCCTCCTTCTCTTCATACTGGGAGGAATGCTCAGATGCACTTCTGGTTGTGTTAGGCCGTGTGCGTTTGGATTGATGTGCTTGTTGACTCAGAGGAGCAGTCTGTTCCTTTCCTCGAGGGGAAGGTTGTCGCGATACCAAGGATTACTTTGGTGTCCTTCCTATCAATTAATCAACGGGTGAGTATGTGATATGGCATGGACAACATGTTAAGAAGAAAAATAAAGAAACAAAAATAAAAATAAAAAGTTATATCTATGACCACTATAAGCCGCAGAACCTTCCGCATGTTATAACTCTCAGAAGCAAAACAAGTTTTGTGGTACGTAGAAGTAGCCGTAGAACAACTTATGCGACCGTAGATTGGTCGCATTTTGTTCCTCAGATGTAGCATTTTTCTGCCTCTGTCTACGACTATTGTGCAGTCCACATAATGTTTCTACGGTCATAAACCCAACCGTACATGGGCTATGAGACCACTACCTATGACGCGAAATGCGATGACTTTGCGGTCTGCGAACCAGTTATGCGGACCGCAAAGACCATCGTCTTAGCCAAAACAAGTCGTCACTCTCAGTCTCAAGCTCATTTTCTTACATTCAGTCATTGCACCCTCAATAGAACAAAATCTAAGCAAAATGCTACAACTTTCCAACCCCTATTATCTTTTTTTTTTTTAAATCCTACTCTCTAATTGAAATCCCCAAACATTGATTTACCCACAGTAACCCCCCAACATCGATTTTCTATAAAATTACTCAGAATTAAGTACCTATTTCAAGGAGTTAGGGGAGAAAGAGTAGGGTAATGAGAGCACATGGCGTTCTTCAATTTCATTAATCAAGAGAAAAGGTGGAAGTGTACATAACAGATAGTAAAGGATTGATAATATCGGTATGAAGCACGAGCAAGGTAAGTCCTTCCTTTTCAATTCTTTTTTATTTTGTGTTGTTGTTTCAATGTTTTTTTCTTTTTTCTTTTCTTCTGTATTGTGCGATGTGCTTTGTGTGTGTGAGTGCCAAACAATGACGGAAATGGGTGAGAGAGTTAGGGCTAAATACCTGGGAGGTTCGCGATGAGGCAGTGTATCGCATAACACATTATGCGACCGCATATGTTCTATACGATGTGTAAGTGACCGAGTGATGCAAGCCAACTTTGCAATAGGTTCTGTGGTCGCATAATCATTATGCTGGCCACATAAAGCACATTTTCAACGCATTTTTGAAGGCCCATATTGCATTTTTTCTGCTTGTGTCTGCGACCATTATGTGATCCGCAAATCCATTATGTGGCCGCATATGTTGCCGTAGAACACAGGTTTTGCTCTCCTTCATTTTCCTCTGCCCTTGCATCCTGTTTCATTGTATTTTTACCTGCATTTTAACAAACACGTCAAACTTCTCAACACTTATAATTAAACTTTCCGAAATTAAAATCTAACCAAAAAGTGTTACCAAACATGGGTTGCCTCCAAGAAGTTCTTGATTTAACGTTGCAGCACGACGATGTTGAACTCATTTTTGCTAATCATTAGTAGGGGTTGGTGTAGGACCATCTTTCAATGCGAATTGTTCTACCAGATGCCTTTCCCCACTATTTTCGAGGTAATGCTTGACCCTTTAGCCATTTACTTTGAAGGTTTGAGTCTGGTCCTCGGATTCCAATTCAATGGCATCATAGGAAGACACATTCACAACTTTGAACAGGCCACACAATTTGGATTTGAGTTTTCCTGGAAAGAGTATTAGTCTTGAGTTGAATAGTAAGACCAAGTCATCGGATTTCAATTGTTACTTCAAAATCTTCTTGTCAGGAACAAACTTCATTCTTTCCTTATACATGGTTGCATTCTCATAGGCATGAGCATGGAATTCTTCTATCTTGTTGAGTTGAATCATTGTTAGATTGACAGCTTCGGCCAGTCAAGATTTAGCTTTTTCAATGCCCACATAGCTTTGTGTTCAAGATCTACTGGCAAGTGACATGCCTTACCAAAAACCAACCGGTATGGTGAGGTGTCAATGGGAGTCTTGAATGTTGTTCGATATGCCGACAATGCATCATCTAGCTTCCTTGACCAGTGGGTCCTGTTTGCATTCACAGTTTTTGCTAGGATGTTTTTGATCTCCCTGTTGGAAACTTCCACCTGACCGCTTGATTGAGGGTGATAAGGGGTGGCCACCTTGTGCTTAAATCCATATTTTTCGAGCAGTCTGGAAAAAGCTTTGTTGCAAAAGAGAGAACCACCATCATTAAGGATGGCCCGTGGGGTTCCAAATCGCGTAAATATGTTCTTCTTCAAGAAATCGGTTACACTCTTTGCCTCATTGTTCGGCAAGGAAATTTCCTCGACCCATTTGGAGACATAATCTACTACCACTAAGATATTTGTCATGCCATAAGAGCTTATGAAGAGACCCATAAAATCTATCCCCCACACATCAAAGATCTCAACCTCCATCACAAAGTTAATGGGCATGTCATGTCTACTAGAAATCGGCCCTTGCCTCTGACATTGATCACATGAATTAACCATTTGGTTTGCATCTAGATCGATGACCAATAATAGCCACATTCAAGCACTTTTACCGCAGTACGATTTCCAACATGATGGCCCCCAACTGGGGAATCATGACATGCCTTGAGAATTTGAATTATCTCATCTTCCGGAACACAATGTCGAATGATGTTGTTGGCGTAAATATGGAACAGAAAGGGTTCATCCCCATAGTATTGCCTGCATTCCTGCAAGAACCTTTTCTTTTAATAAGCTTCCAATCCGTCGAGGATAAGGTCACTAACCAAGAAGTTGGCGATGTCGGCATACAAGGAGTGAAGGTGCTAGACAATGCCAATATGTGTTCATCTAGGAAGGAATCATCAATTTCTAGATCATTCTTTGGTCTCCCTACCTCTTCAAGCCTAGATAAGTGGTTCGCAACTTGATTCTCTGTTCCTTTCCGATCTTTGACTTCAAAGTCAAACCATTGTAACAAAAGAACCCACCTAATCAATCTTGGTTTATCATCCTTATTCGACATAAGGTAGAAGAGAGCATCATGATTGGTGTAGACTATCACTTTGGAACTCATCAAATAGGCCCGTAATTTTTCAAAAGCAAAGACAATAGCAAGAAGTTCTTGCTCCTTCACAGTGGAAATCATTTGTGTTCCATTTAGTGTCTTGCTTCCATGGTAAACAGGATGAAGAATCTTGTTATGTCGTTGACCAAGTACTGCTCATATGGCTACACCACTAGCATCACACATGAGTTCAAAAGGAAGAGACCAATCAAGTGTGACAATAATAGGTGTCGTGGTGAGCCTTGCCTTCAATTCCTCAAAGTTTTGAGGCATTTCTCATTGAACTCAAACTTCGCATCTTTTTCAAGGAGCTTGCACATGGGACTTGTAATTTTTGAGAAGTCTTGATAAAACGCCTATAAAAACCGGCATGCCCCAAAAAGCTCCGAACGTTTTTTACCGAAGTGGGAGGAGGAAGTTTGGAAATGATCTCGATCTTTACCTGATCAACTTCTATACCTTGCTTGGAAATTTTGTGGCCTAGAACAATACATTCGTCCACCATAAAGTGACATTTTTCCCAATGTAGAACAAGGTTTGTTTCCTCACATCTTTTGAGAACTTGTCTAAGGTTATCACGGCAATGCTCAAACGAATCACCAACTACAGAAAAGTCATCCATGAACACCTCTAATAAATACTCCACCATATCAGAGAAGATTGACAGCATGCATCGTTGAAAGGTAGTCGGAGCATTGCATAGCCCAAATGGCATCCGGCTAAAATCAAAAGTCCCATACGGGCATGTGAAGGTTGTCTTCTATTGATCTTCTAAGGCGATATTGATTTGGTTATAGCCAGAATAACCATCCAAGAAGTAGTAAAATGACCTTCCCGCTAGGCAATCAAGAATTTGATTAATAAAATGCATAGGGAAATGCTCATTGCAAGTAGCACTATTTAGCTTCTGGTAGTCCATGCAAACTCTCCACGCGGTCACCATCCTTGCTGGGATGAGCTCATTTCTGTCATTTTGAATCACGATCATGCCTCCTTTCTTTGGCACACATTACATCGGACTCACCCAAGGACTATCGACAATGGGGTAAACAACCTCGGCATCCCACAATTTTATGATTTCTTTCTTCAACACCTCTTGCATGGAAGGTTTTAACCTTCTTTGATGCTCTACGCTAGGTTTTCTCTCTTGCTACAATTGTATCTTGTGCTCAAAAATTCCAGCGGGAATCTCTCGAATGCCCGTTATTGCCCACCCAATGGTTTGTCTGTGCTCCCTCAAGGTAATAAACAAGTTTTCAACATGCACATCATTCAACAAAGAAGAAACGATTACAGGTAGAGTTTTATTAGAGCCAAGAAATTTATACCTTAAGTGCGATGGAAGTGGCTTGTGCTCAAGTTTTGTCGGCTCGATAATTATAGGCTTAGCGGGAGGAATGACTCTATTCTCTAAGTCAAGATAATGTTTCTTTGGTGCATAAATGTAGGACCCAAGCCCTTCCAATGCATTCACCGATTCTATGTATCCTTCCATGTCTTCACCATCAAAGTTTACCAAAATAGCCGCCAATGGCTCACCAAGGCATTCTTCTTCCATCTTCACCTCGATTGCATCCTCTACCTTATTAACAACCTTAATGACTGATATACTTTCATATGCATGTGTCAATTTCATACCCTCACTCGCTTGAAAAGTAACCTCTTCGTCATTAGCTCAGAACTTGATCTTATTTTGTTCTGAATCCATGAAGGCTATTTCGGTAGCAAGGAATGGTCTCCCCAGGATGATAGGGGTTTCTTTATCAATAGCACAATCGATGATAACAAAGTCGGCAGGGAGGAGGAACTTCCCCACTTTCACAAGAACATCATCGACAATCCCCACAAGTTTCTTTATTAAACGGCCGACCATTTGCGACCTCATACTTGTAGGCCTAGGAATACCTAACCCCGCCTGATTGTAAATATAAATAGGCATTAAGTTGATGCTATCCCTGTTATCACAAATAGCTCGTGCAAAATCGTGCAACCCAATAGAGCATGGAATGGTGAAGGCTCCCAGGTGCTCTTTCTTTTGGACAGTGGTTGTTGCAATGATGGAACTAACCCAATGAGTCACATTGACCACTTCATTCGTGGTGGTTTTCTATTTAGTGATCAATTCCTTCAAATACTTAGCAAATCCTGGCATCTCTTGAAATGCTTTCACAAAAGGAATGTTCACCGATAATTGCTTGAGAATGTCATAGAACTTCTCGAGCTTGCTATCATCAACCTTCCTAGCAAGCCTTTGAGGGAAAGGAGGAGGAGGTCTAGGAATTGGTGCTATAGTTTTTGTTGTCTCTTTTACCTTTTCTTTAACCTCTTCAAGGTTCACTTATTGAATTTTCACCTCCTTTGGGGTCTTTTACCTTCAACAACAATTGGCACCTCAACTTGTGCCTCCAATTCTTTCTCAGAATATTCCACTTCTACCACTTGTTAATTCTCTCCTTGAAGTAGTTTCCCACTACGAGTTGTGATTTCCAAACAATGAGAAGCCGGACCACCCCCACTACCTTTTGGGTTCGCTATTGTGTCACTCAGGAGTGTGCCCTTCTGCTTCATATTTTGCTCTCTTGATAGATCCCTCATTTGCATTTCTAACTTTTGTATAGATGTGGTGTGAGACCGCACAAGCTCGGTCATATTCTTCATTAAAGTGTCGGTTCTTTCTTGATTTTACAATACCCATTCAAGCATGTTTTCCAACTTGTACTCACTTGAAGAACTTTCTTTCCAATGCGAAGAATTAGAATATTGCCCCTTTGGTGCAACATAGGGGTTGGAACTCCTGTTTGAAAAGTTGTCGTTGGTGTTACACCAATTAACTTGATTTGAACAACCTTGGTCATTTTACCATTGTTGATGGCCTTTCCCTTTAGGGTTATACCTCCATTGGTTTTGTTTCCTGATCATTGGTAGGGTTTTCTTTTATAACTAACCACCTTGAGAGTTGTTGACGTAATTTTCCTCTCTGTATTCCTCATTTAACATGGGTTGCACATGTTTCACCACGTTCACCTTTTTTGTTTAGCTTTCGGTAAACATCTTCGTCACACATTGATATTCGTGGCAAGCCCGACAATTACTTGATCCGTTTATTGGTTCTCCTTAATCATGTTGGTCAAGGAAGGAGTACCATATGCAATTCCACCCGTGGTATCTTCCGAGTGCCAAGCTTGGTTATGTTCTACCATTTTGTCAAGGACTTGTGTGACCCTTGCAAATGTTTTATCCAAAAAGGATCCATCAGCTGCATTTTTGGCTATGGATCTAAAACTTCTCCAATAAGATATTATCCGGAAAACCATGATTCGGCGACCTCACTAAATATAGCTTGAATAGATCCCATGCTTCATGTAGATGCTCTCCCGGTAATTGCTTGAAAAAGAATATTTTAATCCGGAGCTCGAAATTCTTGCTCTGCAGAAACCATTTTGCTAGGAAAGCTCGGACATGTTCAGGATAAGTATGAATGAAATTTTGCGGTAGATTTTGGATCCATTGTCTCGCCTCTCCAGTTATAGAGTACTTGAACACCCCCAACCTTAGGGCATCATCTGAAATGTGATTCTGCTTGTGCATCGCACACACACCCAAGAAATTTCTTAGATGTTGTGTCGGATCATCATCTGTAGAATTTCGGGAAAAACTCCCTCTTCCTTGAGCATTAGGATTTGACTGTCCCACCTTGAAGGTGGCAACACCAACTCTTGGAGGGACAATGGCATTTGTATCCTCAATATATTCATCTATATCCGCAAAAATATTTTCTTCTTCCGGCTCGCCTATGTTTACCTAGTGACACCAAGCAAACCAAGTAAAGTGTGATGGAACAGAAGAAGACGTTGAATAAAGAAAACACTAATTAGTAATTTCAAAACCGTATTCCCCGGCAACGGAGTCAAAATTTAATACGCTCAAATTACACCTAAATAAATGGTGTAAGGCGGTTGATGAATATAATAACCCAACTAGGTTGGGGTCGAATCTCACAGGGAATAGGTGTGAAAAGGTTACTTGAATAGTGTGAAACTTGACTTAAGTCATAATCCTACTCCGTTAGCTTAAAAGAGAGTGTTGTAATTATGAGTTATCGAGAAAATTGTTTTGTTATGAGAATGTAATTAATTAGATTAAGGAAACCAAGTTTGTGTCCCCATCAATGGAATCTAATGCTATCGGTGTTAATATGAAATATTTCTAATGGAAGGTCCTTTGATATGCAAATGGTTTCTAAATGACTACCCAATATTTTTCAATAGTTAGGTAGTATTTTCTCTTTATTAATTTTCCCAAATATAAAAGATTTACAATTAAGAACAACCAATTTATGCCAAGTAGAACCCACTTATTCCTAAGTGATTCTATTAAAAAAGGTTTAAAGCCTTGTTTTTGCTATTCAATTCTACCAAACCCTAACCCATTTTTTCAAGTAAAGATAGAGTGAAATGGCATTAGTCAATGTTTTCAACCACCAATAGTAAATGAAGCATGATAAATGAATAGATACCAACCAACCATTATATATATATATATA
>ML416338.1:0-99471 GCA_005239525.1 Nicotiana knightiana | reverse complement strand
CATTGAATATATATATATATATATATATTCAATGGTAAACACCCATTAATATTACACCCATTTAGGGTCCACAACCTTAGTATTTAAAACTAGATACTCATACTAGAATCCAAAAACAAATTAATAAATAAAGCCATAAAGCTTACAAAGATACAAAGATTCTCTCTTCAAAAGCTTCCAAAACAATGGTGTATTCAATGCTCTAAATATAGCCTTTTTTTCAAACAACATGCCCCACAAAAACTCTAGTTATTCTATTTATGATGGGCTAAAAGTCGGGGTCAAAAATACCTCTGCAGATCACATCTGCGACCGCAGAACCGGTTGCATATCATTTTTGCAGCCCGCATAAGTGCAGGTCCATCGCATAATTGAATGTTCAGTTGCCCAGTTTTCCATCGCAGATCCATTATGCGGTCCTCACAACGCTTTCGTGATCGCATTTGATGTCGTAGACTTGTCCTCGAAAAAGCTCTGTTTGCACTTATGTGGTCATTATGCAGTCTACATAAGTGTTGTGCGACCGCAAAATGGACCACATAATCGACCCTCAATACTGGGTTGATCTTCTTCACTCAGCGGTTGGTTTGCGGTTGCAAACCTGCCGCATTTCTGTCCTTCTATGGGTTTTTGTCCTTTTTTTCCTTGTTCTTGATTCTTCAAGTCTAGTTTGCTGCAAAATACCAAAACTACATAAGAATTGACTTTAAATGCTTTAAAAGACGAGCTACAACCTATATAATTAGTATCAAAAGTTCCGCAATTCAATGGCATATCATAGATCCTCCCGGTCTACGAGGCCTCTTAGCCTCCCTGTCCTCTCTCTCCTGACCCTCCATGCCCTTTCCCTCCTGGTCCCGCATGACCTCTAATCGGCGAGAAATTTCTCTACCTGCTGAAATGGAACATCCTACTCTAACTCCCGAGCCATGATGAACTGGATATCATAACTAAGCCTCTCAATGAACCTGTGGACTCTCTCTCTAACCATAGAAACCAAAGCAGGGGCATGTATGGACAAATCAATTAATCTAATGGCATACTCTGACACTTACATAGTACACCGGCGCAGCTGCTCAAACTCCCATGCCAGGCATCCCGAATATTCTGGGGAACAAATTCTATCAAGAACATCTCTGAGAACTGAGTCCATGAAAGTGAAGTTGCATATGCCGGGCTACCCAACTCGTACATTCTCACCACTGATATGCCACTCCCTTAAGATGGAATGTAGCAAAAGAAACCCCACTCGTCTCCAGCATACCCATAGTATGGAGAATACGGTGGCACTCCTCTAGATAACCATGTGCATCCTCTGAGGCCAATCCACTGAAAGTAGGAGGGTGATACTTCTTGAATCTCTCAAGTCTAAGTTGGCCTTCCTCAGATGCTGATATCCTAATCATGGGCTGAAATGGAACAACAGGTTGTGCCGGCACCACACCCAGAACCTGACTAATGTGAGCCCGCAGCTCTAGATTGTGGGCCGCGGGAGTCTAAGCTCCTCCCCCGGCCTGTGAAGTAGCTAGTGCAACCGAAATCAACCCTGCCTAAGCCAATGTACCAAACATGCTCCGGAAATGTGCTAAAGTCGACTGAAGTTCGAGTGTAGCAACAACCACCTCCGGTACCTGTCCCCAACCAGAGCTACTGGCGGCTCTTCAACTGATGCAATGAGAGGTTCTCTAGCTGTGGAACGTGCTCCTCCTCGGCTTCTGCCTCTGCCCTCGCTCCTAGCAATACCGGCTCTAGGGCAGCATCGTCGGTAACTGCATCTCGTGCCTCACCATCTGGGAGAAAATAGAATAAAAAAGGCTTAAAACTCCGAGATAAATAAACTCGCACAATAGCAATGAAAGAAGTGATAAGTACAGACGTCTCCATACTGATCCGCAAGACTACTAAACTCTCTTATGGCTCGTAGAACCTATGAACCTAGAGCTTTGATACCAACTTGTCACGACCCCAATTTCCCTCCGAGGATGTCTTAATGGCACCTAATCTTAGGGACTAGGTAAGCCTAACACTTACTAAATTAATAGCAAACTCAACCAAAAACTATAAAACATGAACATAAATTTTTCTATACAAAGCTTACAATCCCAAAACCGGTAGTACAAGTCATAAGCTCTATGGAGTTTTCTAGAAAACCCCAAAATACAACTGTTCCAAAAAAGAAATAAAGAATACACAATGAAATTTCAGAAGGTGACTCCGAGGCCTGGGAATCGTGACTGCACATTTACCTTGAGTCTCCACAACAACGCTCAACGAGCTAGCTAATAATCAACAACGACAGAGGCACCTGGATCTGCACAAGAATGTGCAGAAGCGCAGCATGAGTACACCACAGTTCTACCCAGTAAGTATCAATACTAACCTCGGTGAAGTGGTGATGAGGGACAGTCAAGACACCTACTGGACTAAAATACCTGAACAAGTATGAAGATGAACTAATGGGGAACAACATTAATATAAGTATAAGCATGGTAAGGAAGACAAACAATACTCTCAATGAAACACTAGAAAAACATTTAGCAACAAGAGCAAACAGATAATAATGATGTAGAGTAAGCTGAACATAGTCTAAGTTCGATGAAACCAAATAAAGGAAAAAAAATAACAACTCAATAGGAACAACCATTTTTGTACAAAAATTATTCAAAATATTTCACGAGGTGCCCAACCTCATAATCACAAATCACGGTCCCAATTCATGAACCCTAATTACTTGGCATGTTGTGCCCACATTATAATTCATAACCGCACGGACGACTCACGTGCCAAGACATGTGAAAATATCTAATACCCGCATGGACCACTCACGTACCAACAATAACAATGACTCATACTGCACGAATAACTCGCGTGCCAACAGGATAACTCTCACACAGAAGGCAAGTAAACGGGAGTACATCTAAATGGTCAATAACATCATGATTCATCTTCTTAAACCCATATAGGCGATTAATTGCGTGTATGCTTGTGCAAGTGTTCTATCATATTTCAAGTCAACAAGTGAGAGTAGAGATAATGAATGGCACATAAGAAACAATCACCACAAACTGTACAAAGTAAAATTCACACAAGGTAGGCACGCCCTACATAATAAGGCCCCCAGGCCATCACGAGTCATCACAAATCATTCCCCGAGATAGACCAATTTACCTCGCCACGTACATAATAATAAAGTAAATGCCCGCCTTGTCTCGTCGCACGTGCACAATAATATTCTCATCTTGTCTCACCACATGCGTAAACCCACATATATAACCCGCCTTGTCACGCCGCATGTTTAAATATCAATAGTAACAATAGCACGAACAACTCCCGCGTGAACACCCTGACAATCCTCATAACAATACCACGTGTGCCAAACCATAATAATAAAATAAAATGACTTTCAGAACATGTGCCCATATGCCAAAATATTTCCTCAAATAGTTGTAACACCACAACCTGGCATAACCCTTGACTCAACAACACTGAGTAGAACAACGATAACAGCAATAACACGAGAATATGGTAAGTAAATCAACTCAGGAACTTCGGAACACAAAGAAACGGAATGAAGAGCTCACAAACAAAGACACAACAGGAATCATAGACTCAATAAGAATAGCTCAACAAGGGAAAAGATAATGCTCTAACAATGATTACATAAAAGTACAATTCGACGATAAGAGAGAGCATGAACAAATTGATCCCAATAATAATATGTCAACAATGAAAGGGATAACAACACTTAAATTAAAGATAAGAAATTTCGGTAAAGATCATAATAACTTCGATTAAAGTTAAGCGATTAAGGAAGAAATAATAATAAATTAAATTAAGGTTAAGCAAATTACGGGAAAGACAACAAGGCAAATAAAGAAGTATTAACTTTCATTAAGGCACATAAGAGTTTAATTGGCAACAAGGGTAAAACATGAATCAATTAATTCAAATAAGATACATAAGGGTGAATTTAGTTAATGGAGGATTTAATAAGCTAAAACAACTTCACATCTAATTCACACAACTTCACATTAAGTCCGATTACATACTCGTCACCTCACGTACACGGCATTCACATGACACAATTAGCACAAATGACTCAAATCCTAGGGGTGGTTCCCACACACAATGTTAGGCAAGACACTTACCTCAAAGAAGCTAAACTGATACTCTAAAATGGCCTTCTGGAGTGAAACAACATTCGAACGGCTCAAATCTAGCCAAAATAACTTCAATTCATAAATAAAACTCATAGGAAACAATTCTGGATAATAAAGCTTCGATTTTTAATTAAAACTAAAAATTCAACCCCTGGGCCCGCATCTCAGAACACGATAAAATTCATAAAACCTGAACATCTTTCCGATACGAGTTTAACCATACCAAAATTACCAATTTTCGACATCAATTCGTCCTTCAAATCACCATTTTACATTTTGAAAGATTTCTCCTAAAATTTTCATTTTTCCTCAACTCAAAACACTAATTTATTGATAAAAATAAAGATGAAATCATGAAATATAATTAATTCCAGGTATAAGCTAACTGATCATTTAGAAAATTATGCGCTTGATGTGGGAGATATTTAGTGTCATGATTTCTGGGAGCTTGACTCAATTAGTATGAGGATAGTTAATGAGGACAAATTACAATGCCCATATTTCAGAGAGTTGCAAGGAATTACGAGGAGGTCCAGGAGTTATGAAGGAAGAAAATAAATCTATAGTTGATCTTTACCATTTCCCTATTCAAATCCTAAGGGAGGAGAATGGGGTGATGATCTTCTTTACTAACAAAGGTTTCTTTTTTTGCAGGTACACATGATGCGCAGTTGATCCATACTAGAGTGGAATTTCAGTTGGTGGTATTAATACTAAGCATTCATTCTACTGGAAGGATACTACAGTGTGGCAATTGAACAGTAGCTAGGACAAGATCAAGCCAAGTCAGAGTTTGGAAAGGATGTGCACCTACTAACACATTCAACACCAAGGCACTGCATATAGATTAGGATTCAAGCTATAGAAATAGAAGAATGTTGCCCAGAAAGCATAAGAGAATTGGGCAGCAGGGACCAAGGGATATTAAAACTAATCAGAAGTGGAGGATAGGGAATTAAGTAGGTGCATCATCACAGTTAGGAGAAATAAAGAAGCATTGCCAGAACTTTTAACAGAATTGGGCAATTTGGAGAATCTGTCATAGATATAGATGAACAAGAATAGGTGCTGCTTATACTGAATGATATAATAACTGGAAATTGCTGCTTAATAGGAACAATGTCTAGAAATTCTAATCGAATTGGACAGATCAGAATAAGGGATACAGGGAACCAGGCATATAAAGGAGTGGATCAACATAGTTTTTCAAATTCTAAATGTATATAAGTTTGGAGTTTGCAGAAGAAGTACATTAAGAGGAGTAGTGGTACATGGGATATAGGAAACCAGACAAATAGAGGGGCAGAACAATTTGATATGAGGCTAATAACACAAGGCTTCATACAGGACGGAAGTTGCTGGGAATTCCGCACATTTGAGTTGAAGGATGGTTGGTGTAACAAATATGGATGTTGGCATATAGGAGAAGAATGTTGGGGTATAATGATCAACACAAAATCAATGGAAAATAAGTAGAAAGAAATAAGAAAAGCAGATCTAGGAGTCATTTACCATATTCAAATCCTTTGGGAAGAGAATATGGAAAGGATAGTTTTTGCTAACACCTTTTTATTTTTTGCAGCAGATGTTATTGTACCTGTGCCATATTATTTGAGGAACTACCAGATGGTGGTATCAGTACAATGTACTCATTCCACTGGTAGGGAATCAAAGATATGCACAAGCATAGGAGCTTGGAGCTATATGAGGATGTTAGTTGTAGAACAAGGTGCCAAAACCTGATGGTGGAGGCTGCTCTTAAGAACAACACACAACTATGTCCTCATGCAAGAATTGAAGAACACGAGCTACATTAGGATACAAATTGAAAACTTCCTACCAAAAGACAGAGGTATGCAAGGCTCAACTACAACTGACAGCGTGTTGGCTGCATGTGTTTGGGATAGACTACTCCACGATGCAGAATAAATACAACACAAGGAGATTGAGATGGACAGTGTGCGCAAAATCTTGGATAGATATGCAAATGATACACGATGCACAACAGAGGAACAAGAAAAGGCAGTCGAGTATGCAACATTGGCAAGCTATTTTAGAAGAACATGGTTCGAGATGGGATTTAGAGTTACTGGAAAATGAAAGTATGATATCAAGAGATGGTTTGCAGGAAGAGACATCGACAAGAAATAATAAACAATTAGGAGGAATGGATCAACAAAGCATAGATGAGCAAAGAAGTGTCCAAGTGCTATTTTTAGAAAGAGACGGCTATTTGTGCAAATTTCAAGCAAGTACAAAAATAATAGAGTCCCAAATTTGGAACATAATTAGCTATGTGTGCAAACTGCTAGTATTGAATCAAGTTTTAGGCAGTTGTATACGAGATAGTATTAGTTCAGTGTGTAATACCAATTTTGGACATCACATGTTCAAATTTGATAATAGGATTTATGTAATTTTTTCATTATCTTACAATCCTACCTTGTGTAGGACAACATGCAAGTATGTCTTTAATTTGATATATAACTAAAAACTAGCCCTAGGCTCTGCCTAGCGGATTTCCTAAAAAAAATTAATTCTGGGTGGAGCACACTTACCCCAAAGATTTTCTTGAAAAACCCACAAAAATTTTATAACGACCCGGTCGATTGTTCTGAGAGTTATAGTACCGTTTCTCCCATTTATTCTTATTTATGTGTTGTTCAGCTTTGAGTTGTATCGAGTTGGTGGGTTTGGGTCGGGAGTAGTGTTGGACTGAAATGGGACACTTAGTCTCTTATTTAGAAAGCTAAGTTAGAGAAGTCAATCGGAAGTTGACTTATGCGTAAACGAACTCTGATTTGGATTTTTATTATTCGATTAGCTTCATTGGGAGATTTTGGAATTAGGAGTGTTTCTGGGATGTAATTTGGAGGTCCGTGGTAGAATTAGGCTTGAATTGGCGAAAGTTAGAAATTTGGCAATTTTGGTTGGCAGTGGAAAATTAGGTATCAGGGTCAGAATGGAATTCCAGAAGTTGGAGTAGGATCATAGTGCCATTTATGAAGTGTGTACAAAATTTGAGGTCATTCGTACGTGGTTTGGAAGGTTTCGGCGTCGTTGGTGAATTTTGGAAGTTTAGAACTTCTTAGGCTTGAATCCGAGGTTGATTGAGTTTTTTGGGGTTGTTTTGGGTGTTCTGAAGGTTCGGCTATGCCTGTGTAGTGATATATGACTTGTTGGAATTTTTGGTTGAGGTCCCGAGGGGCTCGGGATGATTTTGGATGGGTGTCGGGGAGTTTGGAATTTGGAAAATGCAGCTGAAGTTGCTGTTACTGGTGTGTCCTATCGCAGATGCAGAAGCATGATCGCGGATGCGGAATTTGGCCAACTGGGCATGTAGCGCAGGTGCGGAATAATTATCGCATCTGCGAGCCCGCAGGTGCGAGTGGAGAACCGCAGATGCGGAATTGGATAGATAAGGGGAAGTCGCAGGTGCGCCCTTGGGACCGCAAATGTGTGCCTGCAGGTGCGAGGGGTAAGCCACAGAAGCGGAGTCGGGTGTGTTAATGAAAATCCGCAAAAGCGGAGATTAATCCAAAATGCGAAAATTGGCACCGTAGGTGCGAAACCTCTGGACAAAAACTATATAACCCACACTTCACGAATTTTTGCCCTTTCTTCACCATTGTTGGCCGGTTTTGAGCTTTGAGCAATGAAATTCAAGGGAGAAACAAGAGATATCAGTGAGTTAAGCTACTTGGGTTTATTTATACGTGTTTATAATGATTTCCCACCGTTTAGTCATGAAATTGGTAGGAATATATGGTGAAATTGAGGGATTTAGGGCTTGAGTTTTGGAGAGTTTGAGGTGAGGATTTGAGTGACCAAACGAAGTCAGAATTTGATGAATTTTATATGGTTAGACTCGGGAGGAAATGAGCTTTCTAGTTCTTAAATCTTCAAGTCTAGTTTGCTGCAAAATACCAAAACTACATAAGAATTGACTTAAAATGCTTTAAAAGACGAGCTACAACCTGTATAATTAGTATCAAAAGTGCCGCAATTCTATGGCACATCATAGATCCTCCCGGTCTACGAGGCCTCATAGCCTCCCTGTCCTCTCTCTCCTGACCCTCCATGCCCTTTCTCTCCTGGTCCCGCATGACCTCTAATCGACGAGAAATTTCTCTACCTGCTGAAATGGAACATCCTACTCTAACTCCCGAGCCATGATGAACCGGATATCATAACTGAGCCCCTCAATGAACTTGTGGAATCGCTCTCTAACCATAGAAACCAAAGCAGGCGCATGTATGTACAAATCACTTAATCTAATGGCACACTCTGACACTTACATAGTGCCCCGGCGCAGCTGCTCAAACTCCGCGTGCCAGGCATCTCAAAGAGTCTGGGGAACAAATTCTATCAAGAACATCTCTGAGAACTGAGTCCATGAAAGTGAAGTTGCATATGCCGGGCTACCCAACTCGTACATTCTCACCACTGATATGCCACTCCCTTAAGATGGAATTTAGCAAAAGAAACCCCACTCGTCTCCACAATACCCATAGTATGGAGAATATGGTGGCACTCCTCTAGATAACCATGTGCATCCTCTGACGTCAATCCACTGAAAGTAGGAGGGTGATACTTCTTGTATCTCTCAAGTCTACGTTGTTCTTCCTCAGATGTTGATGTCCTAATCATGGGCTGAAATGGAACAACAGGTTGTGCCGGCACCACACCCAGAACCTAACTAATGTGAGCCCGCAGCTCTAGAGTGTGGGCCGCGGGAGTTTGAGCTCCTCCCCTGGTCTGTGAAGTAGCTAGTGCAACCGAAATCAACCCTGCCTAAGCTAATGTACCAAACAAGCTCAGGAAATGTGCTAAAGTCTCCTGAAGTTCAAGTGTAGCAACAACCACCTCCGGTACCTGTCCCCAACCGGAGCTACTGGCGGCTCTTCAACTGCTGCTCTGAGAGGTGCTCTATCTGCGGAATGTGCTCCTCCTCGGCTTCTGCCTCTGCCCCCGCCCCTAGCAATACCGGCTCTAGGGGCAGTATCGTCGGTAGCTGCATCTCGTGCCTCACCATCTGTGAGAAAATAGAATAAAAAAGGGTCAAAACTCCGAGATAAATAAACTCGCACAATAGAAATGAAAGAAGTGAAATTTTCATAATAGTTATGTAGCCTTTCAAAGATAAGTACAGACGTCTCCATACTGATCCGCAAGACTACTAAACTCTCTTATGGCTCGTAGAACGTATGAACCTAGAGCTTTGATACCAACTTGTCACGACCCCAATTTCCCTCCGAGGATGTCTTAATGGCACCTAATCTTAGGGATTAGGTAAGCCTAACACTTACTAAATTAATAGAGAACTCAACCAAAAACTATTAAACATGAACACAATTTTTTCTATACAAAGCTTACAATCCCAAAACCAGTAGTACAAGTTATAAGCTCTATGGAGTTTGCTAGAAAACCCCAAAATACAACTGTTCCAAAAAAGAAATAAACAATACAAAATAAAATTTCAGAAGGTGACTCCGAGGCCTGGGAATCATGACTGCACGTTTACCTTGAGTCTCCACAACAACACTCGACTAGCTAGCTAATAATCAACGACGACAGAGGCACCTGGATCTGTACAAGAATGTGCAGAAGCGCAGCATGAGTACACCACAGTTGTACCCAGTAAGTATCAATACTAACCTCGGTGAAGTGGTGATGAGGGACAGTCAAGACACCTACTGGACTAAAATACCTGAACAAGTATGAAGATGAACTAATGGGGAACAATATTAATATAAGTCTAAGCATGGTAAGGAAGACAAACAATACACGCAATGAAACACTAGAAAAACATTTAGCAACAAGAAGCAAACAGATAATAATGATGTAGAGTAAGCTGAACATAGTCTAAGTTCGATGAAACCAAATAAAGGAAAACAAATAACAACTCAATAGGAACAACCATTTCTGTACTAAAATTATTCAAAATATTTCACGAGGTGCCCAACCTCATAATCACAAATCACGGTCCCAATTCATGAACCCTAATTACTTGGCATGTTATGCCCACATTACAATTCATAACCGCACGGACGACTCACGTGCCAAGACATGTGAAAATATCTAATACCCGCATGGACCACTCACGTACCAACAATAACAATGACTCATATTGCACGAATAACTTCGTGCCAACAGGATAACTCTCACACATAAGGCAAGTAAACGGGAGTACATCTAAATGGTCAATAACATCATGATTCTTCTTCTTAAACCCATATAGGTGATTAATTACGTGTATGCTTGTGCAACTGTTCTATCATAATTCAAGTCAACAAGTGAGAGTAGAGATAATGAATGGCACATAAGAAACAATCACCACAAACTGTACAAAGTAAAATTCACACAAGGTAGGCACGCCCTACATAATAAGGCCCCCAGGCCATCACGAGTGATCACAAATCATTCCCCGAGATAGCCCACTTTGCCTCGCCACGTGCATAATAATAAAGTAAATACCCGCCTTGTCTCGTCGCACGTGCACAATAATATTCTCACATTGTCTCACCACATGCGCAAACCCATATATATAACCCGCCTTGTCACGCCGCATGTGCAAATATCAATAGTAACAATAGCACGAACAACTCCCGCGCTAACACCCCGACAATCCTCACAACAATACCACGGGTGCCAAAACATAACAATAAAATAAAATGACTTTCACAACATGTGCCCATATGCCAAAACATTTCCTCAAAATAGTTGTAACACCACAACCTGGCATAGCCCTCGACTCAACAACACTGAGTACAACAACGATAACAACAATGACACGAGAATACGGTAAGTAAATCAACTCAAGAACTTCAGAACACAATGAAACGGAATAAAGAGCTCACAAAGAAAGACACAACAGGAATCATAGACTCAATAAGAATAGCTCAACAAGGGAAAAAATAATGCTCTAACAATGATTACACAAAAGTACAATTCGACGATAAGAGAGAGCATGAACATATTGATCCCAATGATAATATGTCAACAATGAAAGGGATAACAACACTTAAATTAAAGATAAGAAATTTCGGTAAAGATCATAATAACTTCGATTAAAGTTAAGCGATTAAGGAAGAAATAATAATAAATAAAATTAAGGTTAAGCAAATTACGAGAAACACAACAAGGCAAATAAAGTAGTATTAACTTTCATTAAGGCACATAAGAGTTTAATTGGCAACAAGGGTAGAACATGAATTAATTAATTCTAAATAAAACACATAAGGGTGAATTTAGGAAATGGAGGATTTATTAAGCTAAAACAACTTCACATCTAATTCACACAACTTCACATTAAGTCCGACTACATACTCGTCACCTCACGTACACAGCATTCACATGACACAATTAGCACAAATGACTCAAATCCTAGGGGTGGTTCCCACACACAATGTTAGGCAAGATACTTACCTCAAAGAAGCTAAATTAATACTCTAAAATGGCCTTCTGGAGTGAACAACATTCGAACGGCTTAAATCTAGCCAAAATAACTTCAATTCATAAATAAAACTCATAGGAAACAATTCTGGATAATAAAGCTTCGATTTTTAATTAAAACTAAAAAGTCAACCCCCGAGCCCGCATCTCAGAACACGATAAAATTCACAAAACCTGAACACCTTTCCGATACGAGTTTAACCATACCAAAATTACTAATTTCCGACATCAATTCGTCCTTCAAATCACCATTTTACATTTTGAAAGATTTCTCCTAAAATTTTCATTTTTCGTCAACTCAAAACACTAATTTATTGATAAAAATAAAGATGAAATCATGAAATATAATTAATTCCAAGTATAAGATAGCTGATCATTTAGCAAATTATGCGCTTGATGTGGGAGATATTTTGTGTCATGATTTCTGGGAGCTTGACTCAATTAGTATAAGGATAGTTAATGAGGACAAATTACAATGCCCATATCTCAGAATAAGAGTTGCAAGGAATTAAGAGGAGGTCCAGGAGTTATGAAGGAAGAAAATAAATCTGTAGTTGATCTTTACCATTTCCCTATTCAAATCCTAAGGGAGGAGAATGGGGTGATGATCTTTTTTACTAACAAAGGTTTCTTTTTTTGCAGGTACACATGATGCGCAGTTGATCCATACTAGAGTGGAATTTTAGTTGGTGGTATTAATACTAAGCATTCATTCAACTGGAAGGATACTACAGTGTGGCAATTGCACAATAGCTAGGACAAGATCAAGCCAAGTCAGAGTTTGGAAAGGATGTGCACCTACTAACACATTCAACAGCAAGGTACTACACATAGATGAGGATTCAAGCTATAGAAATAGAAGAATATTGCCCAGAAAGCATAAGAGAATTGGGCAGTTGGGATCAAGGGTATTAAAACTAGTCAGAAGTGGAGGATAGGGAATTAAGTAGGTGTCTCATCACAGTTAGGAGAAATAAAGAAGCATTGCCCAGAACTTTTAACAGAATTGAGCAATTTGGAGAATCTATTATAGATGTAGATGAATAAGAACAGGTGCTGCTTATACTGAATGACACAATAACTGGAAATTGCTGCTTAATAGGAACAATGTCCAGAAAGTCTAATGGAATTGGACAGATCAGAATAAGGGATACAAGGAACCAGGCATATAAAGGAGTGGATCAACACAGTTCTTCAAATTCTAAATGTATATAAGTTTGGAGTTTGCAAAAGAAGTACATTAAGAGGAGTGGTGGTACAACCAGACAAATAGAGGGGCAGATTAGTTTGATATGAGCCTAATAACACAAGTCTTCATATAGGAGGAAAGTTGCTGGGAATTCCACACATTTGAATTGAAGGATGGTTGGTGTAACAAATATGGATGCTGGAATATAGGAGAAGAATGTTGGGTTATAATGATCAACACAAAATCAATGGCAAATAAGTAGAAAGAAAGAAGAAAAGCAGATCTTGGAGTCATTTACCATATTCAAATCCTTTTGGAAGAGAATATGAAAAGGATAGTTTTGCTAACACCTTTATTTTTTGCAGGAGATGTTACTGTACCTGTGCCATATTCTTTGAGGAACTACCAGATGGTGGTATTAGTACAATGTACTTATTCCACTGGGTGGAAATCAAAGATATGCACAAGCAAAGGAGCTTGGAGCTATATGAGGATGTTAGTTGTAGAACAAGGTGCCAAAACCTTATGGTGGAGGCTGCTCTTAAGAACAACACCTAACTATGTCCTCATGCAAGAACTGAAGAACACGAGCTACATTAGGATACAAATTGAAAACTTCCTACCAAAAGACAGAGGTATGCAAGGCTCAACTACAACTGACAGCGTGTTGGCTGCATGTGTTTGGGATAGACTACTTCATGAAGCAGAATAAATACAACACATGGAGATAGAGATGGACAGTGTGCGTAGAAGCTTGGATAGATATGCAAATGATACACGATGCACAACAGAGGAACAAGAAAAGGCAGTCGAGTATGCAACATTGGCAAGCTATTTTAGAAGAACATGGTTCAAGATGGGATTTAGAGTTACTGGAAAATGAAAGTATGATATCAAGAGATGGTTTGTAGGAAGAGACATCGACAAGAAAGAATAAACAATTAGGAGGAATGGATCAACAAAGCATATAGGAGAAAAGAAGTGGCCAAGTGCTATTTTTAGAAAGAGACGGCTATTTGTGAAAATTTCAAGCAAGTACAAAAATAATAGAGTCCCAAATTTGGAACATAATTGGCTATGTGTGCAAACTGCTAGTATTTAATCAAGTTTTAGGCAATTGTATACAAGATAGTATTAGTTCAGTGTGTAATACCAATTTTGGACATCACAGGTTCAAATTTGGTAATAGGATTTATGTAATTTTTTCATTCTCTTACAGTCCTACATTGTGTAGGACAACATGCAACTCTGTCTTTAATTTGATATATAAATAAAAACTAGCCTTAGGCTCTGACTAGCGGATTGCCTAAAAAAATTAATTCCGGGTGGAGCACACTTACCCAAAGGATTTGCTTGAAAAACCCACGAAAAATTTGTAACGAACCGGTCGACGGTTTCGAGAGTTATAGCCTCGTTTCTCCCATTTATTCTTATTTATGTGTTGTTTAGCTACGTTGAGTTGTGTCGAGTTGGTGGGTTTGGGTCAGGAGTAGTGTTCGAGTGAAATGGGATACTTAGTCTCTTATTTAGAAAGCTAAGTTAGAGAAGTAAACCGGAAGTTGACTTATGCGTAAACGAACTCTTATTTGGATTTTTATTATTCGGTTAGCTTCATTGGGAGATTTTGGAATTAGGAGTGCGTCTGGGATGTAATTTGGAGGTCCGTGGTAGAATTAGGCTTGAATTGGCGAAAGTTGGAAATTTTGCAATTTTGGTTGGCAGTGGAAAATTAGGTATCAGGGTTGGAATGGAATTACAGAAGTTGGAGTAGGATCGTAGTGCCATTTATGAAGTGTGTACAAAATTTGAGGTCATTCGGACGTGCTTCGGCGTCGTTGGCGAATTTTGGAAGTTTAGAAGTTCTTAGGCTTGAATCCGAGCTTGATTGGGTGTTTTGGGGTTGTTTTGGGTGTTCCGAAGGTTCGACTATGTCTGTGTAGTGATATATGACTTGTTGGAATTTTTGGTTGAGGTCCCGAGGGGCTCGGGATGATTTTGGATGGGTGTCGAGGAGTTTGGAATTTGGAAAATGCAGCTGAAGTTGTTGTTACTGGTGTGTCCTATCGCAGATGCAGAAGCATGATCGCGTATATGGAATTTGGCCAACTGGGCATGTTTCACAGGTGCGGAGGAATTATCGCATCTGCGATCCCGCAGGTGCGAGTGGAGAACCCCAGATGCGGAATTGGATAGATAAGGGGAAGTCGCAGGTGCGCCCTTGGGACCGCAGATGTGTGCGTGCAGGTGCGAGGGGTGTGCCGCAGAAGCGGAGTCGTGTGTGTTAATCAAAATCCGCAAAAGCAGAGATTAATCCGAAAATGCGAAAATTGGCACCGTAGGTGCGAAACCTCTGGACAAAAACTATATAACCCACACTTCACGAATGTTTTCCCTTTCTTCACCATTGTTGGCCGGTTTTGAGCTTTGAGCAGTGAAATTCAAGGGAGAAACAAGAGATATCGGTGAGTTAAGCTACTTGGGTTTATTTACACGTGTGTATAATGATTTCCCACTGTTTAGTCATGAAATTGGTAGGAATATATGGTGAAATTAAAGGAGTTAGGGCTTGAGTTTTGGAGAGTTTGAGATGAGGATTTGAGGGACCAAACGGAGTTAGAATTTGATGAATTTTATATGGTTAGACTCAGGAGAAAATGAGCTTTCTAGTTCTGCAATTTTTGACGGGTTTCGAGGCATGGGCTCGGGGGCCGGGTTTTAGCCTATTCAGATTTTTCGCCTATTTATGTAGTTTTTCTTGTGGAATTCAATTATTTAGCCTATGTTGATAGTATTATTCTTATTATGGATAGATTCGGAGCTTTGGGAGGCCGAGTCCAGAGACGAGGACATCCCGGAGTAGGATTTTACACTGTTAAGGTAAGTAACAGTTTTAACTCTGGCTTTGAGGGTATAAACCAGAGAATTTGATATCATGTGACAGTTTGGAGGTGATACCCACGCTAGGTGACGGGCGTGTGAGTGTATACCCCGAGGGATTGATACTTGGTCCATCCCGTGAGGCTATGAGGCCTAATAGCCATTATATGTGTTTATGTATTTACATGTTGTTGGACTTGACTGCCTTTATGTTAGAGATCATGCTTAGGCTTTATTCATGCTCACATTATTTGCACTCAGTCATAGAAATTCTTGTACATGTTTACCTTAGTCTCTATTATTTAGCTGATACGTTGTAATACTTGATTTGGGTTGTGTTCCTTTTATTTGTTGAAAGTTGTGAGGCTAGTGAGGTACATGACTGAGTGAGGTCGAGGGCATGTTGTGAGATATTTGATTATATCACGTGGGTTGTCTGTGCAGCACGTGGGTCTCACGAGTCATGAGTGGGTTTAGTAGAGTCTTTCGGATCGGTACAGAGACGGCTATACTTATCTTCGAGAGGAGCAGAACCTTTAGGAAAATTTCACACTCTTGGATTCTTGTCATGCGTTCTGTGTATCTAGTAACTAAACATGTGTTATTTCATTCTCTCACAGATGGTGAGGACTCGTTCTACTAGTCAAGAGGGACAACCACCAACTCGAGCCGCGAGAGGCCGAGGCCGCGGTAGAGGCCGTGGTAGGGGCGGAGACATCACCAACACAACAGCTGGGGTAGCACCCACAGACCCCCAGTTCTCCTCGCTCAGGATCAGGTCCCAGAGGTAGAGGTTCGGACGGGACCAGCTCAGGCACCACTTATGCCTATTGTTATACCAGGACTTCAAGAGGCCCTGGCCCAGATTCTATCAGTGTGCACGGGCCTTGCTCAGGCAGCTTTAGTTTCTATTGTCGAAACTACTTCTCAGGCCAGGGGAGGCACTCAGACTCCTGCCTCTTGCACACCTAAGCAGGTTGTTCAGGGAATACAGACGTCGGGGGCACCTCCAGCCCAGCCGGTTGCAGCTGCTCAAGAATATGTAGCTCCTAAGATGCCAGAGCATGAGCAGCGCAGATTAGAGAGGTTTGGGAGGCTTCAGACTCCATCATTTAGTGGTGCTGAGGGTGAGGATGCACAGGGTTTCTTGGACAGGTGTCACAGGATGCTTCGGATCGCGAGTATTCAGGAGACCAGTGGGGTCTCATTCACTACTTTCCAGTTCTCAGGGGATGCAATTAGTTGGTGGGAGGCCTACGAGAGGCATAGGCCGGTTGGCGCAGCGCCCCTTACTTGGCAACTATTCTCCGTTCTCTTTCTGGGAAGTTTGTACCTGAGCCCCGCAGAGAGGAGCTGCGCAGGCAGTTTGAGCAGTTTCACCAGGGTGAATTGTATGTTACCCAATATGATATGGGTTCTCCGAGTTGGCTCATCATGAAGTCTGGTTGGTTCCCACAGACCGAGAGAGGATCGGGAGGTTTATATATGGCCTCGGGTTTTAGCTTCGATTGCTTATGACCAGAGAGAGAGTATTTGGTGCTACATTTGATGAGTTCATCGACATTTCTTGACAGATTGAGATGGTTCGAGTTCAGGAGAGGGTTGAGAGGGAGGCTAATAGGCCTCGTGGTCAGGGTGGATTCAGTGGTGCTCCTTAGGGGTCAGTTTCAGCAGGGCAGAGGGTGTCCATTCAGGCCTGCTCAGTCGACTCATTCATTTCACCGTGGTGCATCATCTGGCCATGGTTCTCACAGTCATCAGCAAGGTCAGTCATCATTTAGTGCACTGCCAGCGCAGGGTTCTCATCATGCCCCGTCCGCTCAAGTATCACCGGGTAGTTCTTATGGACATCATAAGCAGCAGTATTGTCTGAGCGGGGGTTATTTCGAGTGCGGGTATTTTTTCCACATTATGAGATATTGCCCTAGGCTGTCAGGTGGGAATCCACAGTAGAGTACTCGGGCAACGGCACCAGCACCAGTTCCTCCACCACCCGCTCAGCCAGTTAGGGATGGAGTTCAGCCAGCTAGGGGCGAAGCCTAGGAAGCTAGGGGTCACCCGAGAGGGGGAGGCAGAGCAAGGGGTGGTCAGGCCCGTTTCTATGCCCTCCCAGCCAGACCAGACGTCATTGCTTCAGATGTTGTGATCACAGGTATTGTCTCCGTCTGTTATGAAGATGCCTCTGTATCACTAGTTCTACATATTCATATGTTTCATCATACCTTGCTCATTTTCTAGATATGCCTTGTGAGTTATTAGTTACACTTGTTCATTTATCTACCCCTGTTGGCGATACTATTATTGTGGACCGCACGTATCGGTCATCTGTGGTGTCTATTGGGGGTTTGGAGACCTGAGTGGATTTGTTATTGCTTAGCATGGTTGATTTTGATATGATATTGGACATGGATTGGCTATATCCATGTCATGATGTTCTGGATTATCACGCTAAGACCGTGACCTTAGCCATGTCGGGATTTCCGATGGTAGAGTGGAGTGCTTCAATAAACTATGTATCGAGTAGGGTAATTTCATATTTGAAGGCTCAACGTACGGTTGAGAAGTGTTGCCTATATTATCTAGCTTTTGTGAGGTATGTTAGTGCAGAGACTCCCAATATTGATTCAATTTCGGTGGTATGTGATTATCCGGATGTGTTTCCTGCAGACCTGCCGGGCATACCGCCTGACAAAGACATTGACTTTGCTATTGATGTGGTGTTCGACACTCAGCCCATTTCTATTCTGTCTTACCGTATGGCACTAGCGGAGTTGAAAGAATTGAAAGAACAGCTTCAGGAACTCCTAAATAAGGGGTTTATTCGGCCTAGTGTGTCACCCTGGGGTGCGCCAGTTCTATTTGTGAAGAAGAATGATGGTTTCATGAGAATGTGTATTGACTACAGGCAGTTGAACAAGGTCACAGTCAAGAACAAGTATCCTTTGCCTCGTATTTGTGATTTATTTGACCAGCTCCAAGGAGAGAGGGTGTTCTCTAAGATTGACTTGAGGTCCGGGTATCATGAGCTAAAGATTCGGGATTCGGATATTCCTAAGATGTCTTTCAGGACCCGTTATGGCCATTATGAGTTCTTGGTGATGTCTTTTGGGTTGACCAATGCCCCAGCAGTGTTCATGCATTTGGTGAACAGTGTATTCCAGCCATACTTGGATTCTTTCATTATTGTGTTCATTGATGACATCCCGGTGTACTCTCATAGCCAGGAAGATCACGCTCACCATTTGAGGATTGTATTACAGAGATTGAGGGAGGAGAAGCTTTATGCAAAATTCTCCAAGTGTGAGTTTTGGCTCAGTTCAGTAGCATTCTTGGGACATATGGTGTCCAGTGAGGGTATTCAGGTGGATCCGAAGAAGATAGAGGCAGTGCAGAGTTGGCCTAGACCGTCCTCGGCTACAGAGATTAGGAGCATCCTGGGTTTGGCAGGCTATTACCATCGTTTCGTAGAGGGATTCTCATCTATTGCTTCTCCCTTGACCAAATTGACCCAAAAGGGTGCTCCATTCAGGTGGTCAGACAAGTGTGAGGAGAGCTTTCAGAAGCTCAAGGCTGCTTTGACCACAGATCTAGTGTTAGTTCTACCATCAGCGTCAGGATCTTATACTGTGTATTGTGATTCCTCGAGGATAGGCATTGGTTGTGTTTTGATGCAGGAGGGTAGGGCGATTGTCTATGCCTCGCGTTAGTTGAAGACTCATGAGAAGAATTATCTGATGCATGATATTGAGTTGGCAGCCATTGTTCACGCCTTAAAGATTTGGCGTCATTATTTGTATGGGGTTCATTGTGAGATTTATACTGATCACCGGAGTCTGCATAATCTGTTCAAGCAGAAAGATCTTAATTTGTGTCAGCGGAGATGGTTGGAGCTTCATAAAGAATATGATATCACTATTCTATACCATCCGGGGAAGGCCAATGTGGTCGTTGATGCTCTGAGTCGTCGGGCAGAGAGTTTGGGGAGTTTAGCTTATCTTCCGGCAGCACAGAGACCTTTAGCATTGTATGTTCAGGCCTTAGCGGGCCAGCTTGTGAAATTGGATCTTTCGGAGCCTAGTCGGGTATTGGCTTGCATAGCCTCCAGGTCTTCTCTTTACGATCGTATTCGGGATCATTAGTATGATGACCCGCACTTGCTCGTTCTTCAGGACAGGGTCCGGTGAGGTGATGCTAGTGATGTGACTATTGGTGATGATGGTCTGATGAGGATGCAGGGCCAGATATATGTGCCTAATGTAGATGGGCTTTGGGAGTTGATTCTTGGGGAGGCCCACACCTCGCAGTATTCCATCCATCCGGGTGTCGTGAAGATATATCAGGATCTGAGGTAGCACTATTGGTGGAGGCGGATGAAAAAGGATATTGTTGGGCTCGTGGCCCGGTGTCTCAACTATCAGCAGGTTAAGTATGAGCATCAGAGACTGGGTGGCTTGCTTCAGAGATTAGATATTCCGGAGTGGAAGTGGGAGCGGATCAAAATGGACTTTGTAGTTGGGTTCCCACGGACTTCGAAGAATTTCAATGCTATTTGGATTATTGTTGATCGTCTAACCAAGTCTGCACACTTCACTCATGTTTGTACTACCTACACTTCAGAGCGGTTAGCTGATATTTATATCTGATAGGTTGTTCGCTTGTATGGTGTCCCGGTTTTCATCATTTTAGATAGAGGTACTCAGTTTTGGAGGGTCGTGCAGCGAGGATTGGGTACTCAGGTTGAGTTGAGCACAGTTTTTCACCCTCAGACGGGTAGTCTGAGCGTACCATTCAGATATTGGAGGACATGTTGCACGCTTGTGCTATTGACTTTGGGGGTTCATGGGGACTAGTTTCTGCCACTCGCAGAGTTTGCATATAATAACAACTATCAGTCGAGTATCCAGATGGCTCCGTATGAGGCTTTATATGGGAGGAGGTGTAGATCTCCGGTTGGTTGGTTTGAGCCGGGTGAGGCTAGACTCTTGGGTACAGATTTGCTACAGGATGCCTTAGAGAAGGTGAAATTAATTCAGGAGCGGCTTCGCACGGTGCAGTTTAGGCAAAATAACTATGCGGACAGGAAGGTTCATGATGTATCTTACATGGTTGAGGAGAAGTTATTTTTGAAGGTTTCACCTATGAAAGGTGTTATGAGATTTAGGAAGAAGGGCAAGTTGAGCCCTAAGGTTATTGGTCCATTTGAGGTACTTCAGAAGATTGGGGAGGTGGCCTATGAGCTTGCTTTGCCTCCCAGCTTGTCGAGTGTGCATCTGGTATTTCATGTTTCCATGCTTCAGAAGTATGTTGGGAATCTGTCCCATGTTTTGGACTTCAACACGGTTCAGTTGGAGGGTGATATGACGTATGATGTGGAGCCAGTAGCTATTTTGGATCGACAGGTCCGAAAGTCGAGATCAAAAGACATAGCTTCAGTGAAGGTGCAGTGGAGAGGCCAGCCCGTGGAGGAGGCCACCTGGGAGACCGACCGGGAGATGCTGAGCATATATCCACACCTATTTGAGACTCCAGGTATGTTTCTAGACTTGTTCGAGGACGGCCGTTTATTTAAGAGGGGGAGGATGTAACGGACCGGTCGGTCGCGAGAGTTATAGCCCTGTTTCCCCTATTTCTTCTTCTTTATGTGTTTTTTAGCTGTGTTGAGTTGTATTGAGTTGATGGATTTGGGTTCGAAGTAGTGTTGGAGTGAAATGAGACACTTAATCTCTTATTTAGAAAGCTAAGTTAGAAAAGTCAAACCGAAGTTGACTTATGACTAAACGAACTCGGATTTGGATTTTAATGATTCGATTAGCTTTGTTGAGAGATTTTACACTTAGGAGTGTGTCAGAATGTAATTTGGAGGTCCGTGGTAGAATTAGGCTTGAATTGGCAAAAGTTGGAAATTTGGCAATTTTGGTCGGCAGTGGAAAATTAAGTATCGGGGTCGGAATGGAATTTCGGAAGTTAGAGTATGCTCGTAGTGTCATTTATGACGTGTGTGTGCAAAATTTGAGGTCATTTAGACATGGTTTGATAGGTTTCGGCATCGTTGGTGAATTTTGGAAGTTTAGGAGTTCTTAGGCTTGAATCTGAGCTTAATTGTGTGTTTTGGTGTTTCTTTGGGTGTTCCGAAGGTTTGACTAAGTTCGGATAGTGATATATGACTTGTTGGAATTTTTAGTTGAGGTCCCAAGGGGCTCGGGATGATTCCGGATGGGTGTCGGGGAGTTTGGAATTTAGAAAATGCAGTTGAAGCTGCTGTTACTGGTGTGTCTGCACCTACGGATGGGGAGCCGCATGTGCGATGGTCGCAGATGCGGAAGCATGATCGTGGATGCGGAATTTGGCCAACTGGGAATGTATCGCAGATGCAGAGGTATTATCGCATCTACGAGCCCCCAGGTGTGAGTGGAGAACCACATATGCAGAATTGGATGGATAAGGGCAAGTCACAGGTGCACCCTTTGGACCGCATATGCGGAAATTAGCACCGCAGGTGCGAAACCTCTGGACATAAACTATATAAGCCACACTTCGTGAATTTTTTCCCTTTCTTCACCATTGTTGGTCGTTTTAAGCTTTGGGCAGTGAAATTCCAGAGAAAAACAAGAGATATCGGTGAGGTAAGCTACTTGGGTTTATTTACACATGTTTATAATGATTTCCCACTATTTAGTCATGAAGTTGGTAGGAATTTAGGGTGAAATTGAGGGAGTTAGGGCGTGAGTTTTGGAGAGTTTGAGGTGAGTATTTGAGGGACCAAACAGAGTTGGAATTTGATAAATTTTATATGGTTAGACTCGAGAGGAAACGAGCTTTCTATTTCTACAATTTTTTACGGGTTTCGAGATGTGGGCCTGGGGGCCGGGTTTTAGCCTATTTCGGATTTTTTGCCTATTTATGTTGTTTTCCTTGTGGAATTCGATTCTTTAGCCTATGTTGATAGTATTATTCTTATTATGGATAGATTTGGAGCTTTGGGAGACCGAGTCCAGAGACGAGGACATCCCGGAGTAGGATTTTACACTATTAAGGTAAGTAACATTTTTAACTCTAGCTTTGAGGGTAAAACCCAGAGAATTTGATATCATGTGACTATTTGGAGGTGACACCCATGCTAGGTAACGGGCGTGTGGGTATATACCGCGAGGGATTGAGACTTGGTCCGTCCCGTGAGGCTGTGAGGCCTAATAGCCATTATTTGTGTTTATGTATTTACATGTTGTTGAACTTGACTGCCTTCATGTTAGAGATCATGCTTAGGCTTTATTCATGCTCACATTATTTGCACTCAGTCATAGAAATTCTTGTAAATGTTTACCTCAGTCTCTATTATTTTGCTGATACGTTGTAATACTTTATTTGGGTTGTGTTCCCTTTATTTGTTGAAAGTTGTGAGGCTAGTGAGGTACATGACTGAGTGAGGATGAGGGCCTGTTGTGATATATTTGATTATAGCATGTGGGTTGTCCATGCAACAGCTGAGTTGTCCGTGCGGATCCAAGTATTGATACCATAGCACGTGAGTTGTCCGTATAGCACATGAGTTGTCCGTGCGGATCCTGAGATTGATATTGTGGCATGTGAGTTGTCCGTGCTTAGAGCTTGGGCTGTAGGAGCCCCTCTGGAGTTTGTACACCCCCAGTGAGCTTAGGTACCTATTGAGTGTGTGCATTGACGACTGAGTAATGGAGTGACAATGCTGAGAGGTTTCATTTATTGTTGTTGTTGTTGCATTTACCTGTTAATTGCCTTGTAGTATTTGTTGATTTACGGAAATTACCTGCTTACTATTGTTATCCTTAATTGTGAGAAGAAATAATTGGATTTTTCTGCTTAGCTCGTCACTACTACTCAGTTCCTTAGTTATTTCTGTTACTACTGAGTCGGTTGTACTCATACTACATATTGCACTTTATGTGCAAACCCAGGTGAGTTAGAGTGCGGCGATCTTTGAGTTCAGGCCGGCTATCTTAGGATACTGCAAGGTAGCTGCTAGCGTCCGCAGAACCTAGTTACCCCTTTTATCATCTATTTCTTCTTTTGGACAGTTAGAAAGTTTATATATCTTAGTTCATAGATTTAGACGCTCGTGACATGGTGACACCCTGATGTCTGGGGCTCCTTTCTGTATTTTCTGTATTGATATTTAAAGTTGGTTTAGTGTATGAGAAATTCAAATATTGGAAATATTTTATTATTAAATTCTTATAATCAAAGCAGTAGTAATATTTTGAGAAATAGGCTTGCCTTGTATCACGATAGGCGACATCATGACATGGTTTAGACTTGGGTTGTGACAAAATCGCTCAAATCCGAGGTCTACAACTCACAATATGATAAAAATGGCCAACCCTCAAATCTTATAATCTGTCCCGGTGATTCCTCTTACGCGATCGCGGAAAGAACTAAATGTTGACCAACACAAATAACGCTTCGCGTTCGTGGAAAACACATCGCGAACGACATGAATAAAGACAACAATCTACGCGAACGCACAAAGAGACTCGCAAACGCGATGAAAAATAAATGACCATCTGCGCCCAGCTCCACTACGAGAACGTAGAAAGATAGTTGTGAATGCGGACATCTGACTACATAAGTTGCACGAAAGCGTGACCACAATCCTGTCATGATGAACAGAATTCCTGAGCTCCATGATTTTAAGTGATCGCGTCTTCGTCTTCATGATCGCGACGAGCAACAACACCAGAAACTAGCAACTCAAAGCTAGAAGAATTGGCACATAGCCCATACAAAACACATCTGAGGGTCTCGGGACCCTGTTGAAATATACCAACAAGTCCTATAATATAATATGGCCCTACTCGAGGACTCAAATAACATCAAACAACGTCGAAACTACAAATTGCACCACGAATCAAACTTATGAATTTTTAAATCTTCTAACTTCCAAAACTTGCGCCAGAACATATCAAATCAACCCGGAATGACGTCGAATTTTGCATGCAAGTCCTATATGATATAACAAAGCTAATCCAACTCTCGAAATCATAATCTAGATCTGATATTAACAAAGTCAACTCCCGGTCAAACCTATCAACCTTCCAAAACTACAACTTTTCAATTTTTGCCAAAATGCTTCAAATTATCCTAAAGACCTCCAAATCTGAATCCAGACACACGCCTAAGTCCAAAATTAACACACGAATATATTGGAATCATCTCTACACAAAAGTCAAATTCTGGTCAACTATTACTGCTTAAGCTTCTATAATAAGAATCTTTCATCCAAATTGATCTTGATCATCTGAAACCGACTTGACCACACATGTAAGTCATAACACATAATACGAAGCTGCTCGAGACCTTATGTCACTGAACGGGACGCTAATTCTCTCAACGACTAGTCGGGTGTCACACCGCAAACTTCGAGAGCGCGACCGGTGCTTCACCGAGTGAACCCAAGCCTATTAGATTCCTTCTACCCAAACTCACTCATGAAAAAGGGAAGACACGTTTTCATTAATTAGATAATATGGAGATCATGTATTCAATACTACATCATTTCATTAGTTACTTCATCTTAAAGTCTCAATACATACACATTTGTTTCATAGTTTGAAGTGGAATAAACGATTCAAACACAAAAATGTCTCGTCTGACTTTCCCAGCACCCATATACAACCCACACTATGTTGACGGAGCCTTTAATAGATACAAAAGAGTACAACAAAAGTGCCGGCAACAAGGCCCCGACTATACCTCAAGTACAATACATAATGAACAAAAGATGCTTAACCCCGAAATGAAATGGGGCTCACCAAGACTGATGGAGGAGGATGTACAGCTATCACTGATCAATGCTATCTGCTGTGGAACCACATGCATCCATTTAAAGATGCAGCGCCCCCGACAAAAGGGACGTTAGTACCGTGGAGTAGTACTAGTATGTATAATTAAACGCCACCTCAATAGAATGAACAATAATGCAAGTAAGAACAATCATAATATCAGTTAAAGCATTGAACATTTACCAAACATCAAATAAGGGATAAGATAAGTTTTCAATTAAATTTCCATATTGTAAGTCGGGAAGTCTTTAGTACCAATATGCCACTATTCACCATTTTTATTTCAATTCCCAATACAATCACCACCATGTGTATGGCATGGCGTTCGATCACGACCTAATCGGCTAGGCCATCTCATATGAGACATGAACTACAATCACGATTTCAGTAACAGTTTTCCAATAAAGTCACCACCATGTGTACAGCATGGCATCCGCTATCGACCCGGTCGGCTAGGCCATCTCATAAGATACATAAACCACAGTTGCAATTCCAATTAAAATTTCCAATAGAATCACCACCATTTGTACGGCATGGAATCCGATCACGACCCGATCAGGTAGGCCATCTCATAAGAGACATCAACCACAATCATATTATTTCACTTTGCACGTTGGCCGTATTTCATATTACACTTTTAGTATTTCTCTCTTTGTATCTCATATTTCGTATTTTGCTTTCAACAATCATCATAGATTTCAAACAAGGCATTTCTTTTCATAACATTTAAGCACACATATGAGCAACTAGTAGTATAAGGTACATTGAGATTTCTTACAGAATTGTCATTAGCTTTCATTTGAAACACAACTTCACGTCAAGGCATTTGAACATGCAAACCATACTTTGAACACATTCTTCAAATAAGAGTACAACATAATAAGAGCATTTAAATTTCATATTGAACATGGATATATGTTAACAGAAGCTTATTCGGAATGTTCAATTCACAGTGAGGACCTCGGGGCTTACATGGATATTGTAGGGTTCAATTCCAAGAGAAAAGTTTAGCCATACATACCTCATTGAGCTTCCTTAAACTCTACAGAGTTCCGGGAATCTTAGCAACACCAATCTATTTTAGAAATATAATATGTTGAACCAAAATTAGGGAGGTGATCATGGTTCTAGTTCATTTGAGCATTTTATCAACCACTAGGTGTGCATCAAGGTTTTAAGGTCCGTTTATGAAAGACTTCATCATCCCACACCCCATTCTGTACCATTCTTAGCTCACCATCCTCCTACATCTTTTATCATACATGCATGCAAGATAAACAACTCCCCTACCCAAGAATTGTCTTGCTAATTACCCATTTTTAGTTCATTTTCGAAATTAAGGGCTAGGGTATAGATTCTTTCCTCTAGGATGAAGACATAGTGAATTTTCCTTGTTAATCTTCAATGATTTGAGCAAGAATTAAGGAATAATTTATTGAAGATCACTCCCCCACTCTAAGCATTCTCTCTCACTCTAAAAATATCTGGTTTTCCAAAAAAAATGGTCCACAATGCTTATATAACGAGATTGGGTCGGGCTATAAAACTTAGAAAAACAGGAGCCCCGACACAGATATGCGATCACATGATGCTCTTGCGGTCCGCAAAGTGGGCCGCATAATTGGTCCTCCGAAGCTGATGTTTTCTGCTTCAGCCTGCGACCAGTCAGCGGTCCGCAGACTTGTTCTGCAGTTGCATAATGCGCAGCAAAACCACCATCTGAAAAATTCAAGGTTGGATATGCGATCATAGTGTGACCCGCGAATTGGTTATGCGGTCGCATAATGGGCCACAAAAATGACATAAAAATGGCCCAAAAGACTTCTTCATTTTGCGGCCATTATGCGGCCCGCAGAGTGATTATGCAGCCGCATAATGAGCCACAGAAATGCCCAACTCCGCAAATGTATTCCTGCAACTCCCCAGTGCACTATTCAATCCAAAATGTCCGAACCGCGGTGAGCTTGCTCGCTGCGAAGAATTCCTGCTATTATTAACACCTACACCTACCCCAGCACCACGAAAACTCCGATTTTTAGGAAAGATTTTACGGGGCCTTACATCGGGTTGTTAAACCAACAAGATCTAGTTTATGAATGAGATGGAATATTATGTGTAATGTGTGCGAAACTAGGACATACTGCAAATGACCGTAAAAAATAGGAAGGAAATAGAGTTAATTGCAACCACAACAGCTGCCCCATCAAAACAACCATGTATCAACCATGCTAAGTGTGACGACCAAAAATTCACTAGACGTGATGGAACCTAACCCATTCTGTTTGGTCAGCCAATTAATTGTTAACACAATTCTAATAAAATAAAGGTGATCCACAAATGATGTATCTGGATTCCATACAATATTCCAAGGACTGGTAGTACAAGTCATGAGCTACTGAGATTGGATTATTGCAAAAACTGATATGAAATAAATACAACTTCTGCTTGAAATGTACATAAACAGAATTCAACTCTAAAACTACCGAGAGACAAGTGGTAGCCACATCCTAAAGGCACGAAGAACTTCAGAGTCATCTCCCATCATCCACCACAACTCCGCTCCAAGATCTGCACGCAAGGTACAGAAGTATAGTATGAGTACAACCGACCCCATGTACTCAATAAATATCTTGACTAACCTCGGTGAAGTTGTGACGCGACTTTTTAGTTAAAAGATATTCACTAATATAACATGTGCAATAGACTAGCAATAGAAAATTACTAGAACATAAGAGAAAAAAGTACAAGAAACAAATATGCGAATCAGTAATTGATTACTAGAAGAAATCACAATTAATATTCCTCAATATCACGACCAATCCTTTCCTTAGAGCAATAACTAACAAACCACGATAGTAAATTCATAGCTTTCATAGTGTGAGAAATGTACTCAGGATATCAAATCAAATGGCACGGCAACACCATTCGTGCATTTATCTCATCCTTACCAAATATACGTATAACAGTACCAACCCAGTGAAAGAAATACTAATAACAGTAATGACAAAGTAGAAAATACACAAGTAGCAATAACGAACAAGGCAGTACATATGGACAATGATAACAGACTAGGTAGAAAGCATAGAAGTAACAACAGCAATTAGGAAAGGAGATCATAAATTTCACTAACTAACATGGTAGAAGGCGTGGATGTAGATGTAACAAACAATAGGGAAAGCATTTCTGAGATCGTGAATAAAAGTGCCCAAATAGCAAATTTTCTCTTCGCGAATGAGGCCCAAAGTCTGCGGTTGCGATGCACACCCCTGTGGCCAAAAACCAGCAACTAAAATGGCCTAGAATTGGTATGAAATAACCCCGAAACTCACCCGAGCCCCTCAGGACTCTGTCCGGGCATAGCAACAAGTCCCAAAGCATCTACCTACTCGAGTTATCAAATTACACATAATAATATCAAAACTACGAATCGTCGATCAAAACCAATCTTTTAAGTTGATAAACGTCAAACTTTGAACCAAGCGTCCGATTCAAGCCTAACCAATCCGGAATGAATCCAAATTTTGCATACAAGTTCCAAATGACATATCGAACCTATTCCAACTCTAGGAACAACAATTCGAACCTGATAACGTTGAAGTCAACTTCTAGTCAAACCTATTAACATTCCAAACCTTCAAATTTCTAACTTTCAACATAGAGTGTCGAAACCTCCTAGAAACACCCAAATACAAATACGGGCATACGCCTAAGTCCAAAATCACCATCGACCTAAAGGAACCATCAAAACACTGTTCCGGAGTCAAATACTCAAAAGTCAAACTTGGTCAACTCGTCCAACTTAAAGCTTCAAACATGAAATTCATTCCTCCAAGCTAATTCCAAATCACCCGAAAACTGATACTGACGATACACACAAGTCATAATACATTATATGGAACTACTCATGCTCTCAAACCACAGAGCGATGTGCAAATGCTCAAAACGATTGGCCGGGTCGTTACATATATACATCCAAATCATTGTACATGTACTTTTGTATATTTTCCATAGTATAATTTTACTAGTGCCTAATATTTGAGTCGCAAATGAAATCGTATTGGGGGTGAGAAGGAATAATGATTATTGTTTTATATTTATGTACTTGGACTTATTCTCCTTCGTTATTCGATAACTTGTGGAAGATAAAGTTCATTTTGAAACAACAGTCTTATTCCAGGATTTTTATAAAAGAAAATACTAATGGGTCGTTTGGCTGCCAGTTGTGATAGATAAGGATATTCTGTGGGCTGGAATATGGTATGGGATTATCAATCTCACCATATATATGGGATAAATAATCCTACCATATTAGTATAAAATTTATCACATTACTAAGTAATACCTATAACAAAATATGAGATATATATAATTTTATACTTTATCCCGAGATTAATATTCTTGTCCCGGTAACAAAACGACTCCTAAAAGTACACCCATGTCATTGTTTTTAGTCAAGTCTTTCACTATATAGTCAAGGTCGTTCAACCTCTGTCGGATACTTTGGACAAATGCCATCCGACATCCTACCGTGAATTTTGGTTTAAGCTAGTGCTCTAGTCTTTCAATGGTGTTTCTAAGAAAAATACAACCTTCTTTTGTTTTCTTTTTTATAAGTCAAGCCAAGACTTATCTTCCAGATCTGGAGTGAGATAGGAGACTAAAATTCTACTCAAACACGTACGTTTAAATGAAACGGAAAATTGCTTCTCTGTTTTATTTTATGTGACTTTATTTGACTAGACACGAAATTTAACAAAGAAAAGAAGATTTTTAAAATTTGTAGTAAGTATATATTACTATTTTCGTTTCAACTTATGCGACAGTGGTAGTATTTGACTCAGTATGAAGTTTAAGAAAGAACAAGAAACTTTTGAAACTTGTGGTTTAAAACAAATATATGTATTTATGTGGCTGTAAACTCTTTTATTAAAGGTAAAGTAGAAAATTTAAAGTGAAGTCGTTTCAAAATATGAAAGTATGACATTCTTTTGGGACACACTAAAAATGTACACATAAAACATGACAGAGGGAGTATTATAGTTATTAAGTTTTTGAAAATTTGTAGTCATAAACAAAACATTATATTTATCTGACTATAAAAGTTTGTCAATAAGAATAATACAAAAAAAATTTGTTAAATTATTTTTAAGTTTAAAAATGAATTATTCTTTGTAACTATCTAAAAAAGAAATATGATTACATAAATTGAAAGGGGGGTAGTATTTTTGATGATGACCTTGCAATTAATTAACCAGCACACTCGAATAGGCGTAATGCTCGTGGAATTGAAACAGTTGAGTTCTCCTTTCATTTCACTTTTTGGTTGTGATATTACTAAGGGCCAAATTGATTTTGTTTCGAATATGAATATAATATTAACTATCACGATAGTGATTGTATTATACGTACTCTTTTGACTCCCCCAACTTCCACGGCAAAAATTGGTCGAAAGGGGTGCATTCCTTGTCATAAATGGCAGTTTACCGGACAACGCTAATTTTGAAGTTAGTGTGTTTTGTTAATAAATGAGAGCAAAATAGAATAATATAGTAATAGAGACAAAATATATAAGAGGAGAATGTAAAAGTTATCTTATTCAAATGTGTTTTTTGTGTCTTCTTTCATGGGCAAAGAATGTCCTATTGATACTATACAAGATACATCCAAAACTCACTAGATACATCCTAGGTATTAATAGGTGCATCTATCCAAGTAGTACATTGTATAGAATGTATGGATGGATTAAATGAACATCCATATACATTCACTTTATTTATAACACTCTCCATTGGATGTTCATTTGAAAGATAATATGTCTCGTTAAAACCTTACTAGAAAAAACCCAGTGGAAAAAATTTCAGTGAAAGAAAAAGAGTACACACATTTTGTAATACGCATTGAGTGTTGCCTCATTAAAAACCTTACCAGGAAAATCCACTTGGGACAAAACCTTGGTTAAGGGAAAAAGAGTACAACGCCTATTATACTCCCCTTGGTGAAAACTTTATTTGATATCTCGGAGACGATGCATTTCAATCTTATGTCTCAGCTTCTCAAATGTTGATGTTGGCAATGCCTTAGTGAATAAATCTGCTAGATTGTCACTTGAACAGATTTGTTGAACATCTATCTCACTATTTTGCTGATCATTTCTATGTCTACATTCATCGACAGATCTTGGTTCAAGATCCTCATCTTGTTGCATTATTTCAACAGCAATATTATAAGCAAAAACATTGTCGATAATAATTTTATTTCGGTTGCACCTTTTTCCCGTAGAGACATAACTTATTGAGATCTGTTCATTCTTATTATTTTCAGGTACCTACACCTCCTCTGAGGTCTTATCATTTGTTATGTCACGTGTCTCTTTTTGAGCAATTGCCTCCGTATTATGATCTCCTAGATCATTTGGTCATTTTCGCTTTCGAGTATTTTTATCTTTGGAACCAATTGGTTTACCATGTTTCAAGCGTGGATTAGGCTCATTTACATTTATAGCTTGTCCAACCGGGACATCAATTCGGATAGGAACATTAGCAGCTGGAATATGTGACTTAGTTACCCTTGGTAGGTTAGTGAATGCATCTGGCAGTTGATTTGTAATATTTTACAAATAAATTATCTTTTGAACCTAGTGTTCACATTGCTTTGTTTGAGGATCTCAATGTGATAGTGATAATGCATTCCAATCTATCTCTTTTTGCAACTGCTTATTTTCTCCCTGTAATATTGGGTATACTGATTCATCAAAATGGTAGTCATCAAATCTTGTCGTAAATAAATCTGCAGTCATAGGTTCCAAATATTTTATATTAGAAGGAGATTCATACCCAACATATATCTCCAACCTTCTTTGGGGTTCCATCTTTGTGCGTTATGGTGGAGCAATTGGAACATATACTGCACATTCAAATATTTTAAGATGGAAATATTTGGCTCCTGGACAAAAGCCAATTGTATTGGGGAGACTTTATGATAACCTATGGGTCTGATCCGCACAAGAGTTGCTGCATGCAAAATAGTTGGCCCCATGCCGAAATGGGAAGTTTTGTTCTCATAAGCATTGGTCTAACAATTAATTGGAGGCTTTGATCAATGATTCCGCTAGACCAGTTTGAGTATGAACATGAGCAACTAGATGGTCAATTGGTATCCCAGTTGATATGCAATAATCATCAAAGGCCTGGGACGTAAATTCACCAGCATTATCAAGACGAAGTGTCTTAATTGCATAATCTGGAAAATGTGCTCTTAATCTTATTAATTGAGCTAGTAACCTCGCAAAGGACCAATTGCGGGTTGATAACAAGCACACATGTGACCATCTTGTAGATGCATCTATCAAAATCATATAATATATGAATGGTCCACATGGAGGGTGTATGAACTCACATATATCACCCTGTATACGTTCCAAAAATGTAGGAGATTCAACTCCAACTTTGATTACTGATGGTCTAATAATCAGTTTGCCTTGAGAACATGCAGCACAAGTGAATTCTTTAGTTAAAAGAATCTTCTGGTTCTTCAATGAATGACCATGTGAATTCTCAATTATTTTGCGCATCATATTATAACCGAGATGGCCCAACCGAGCATGCCAAATAATAAAATCATTAGTAAACTCCTTGTTTACTATGGCATGTGATTCAACTACACTAATATTAGTGTAGTATAATCGGAGGAAAATGCGGGAATCTTTTCAAGCAAATACTTCTTTTCCACTTTTATTGTAGTAATATAAAGGTATTCAACATTTCCTTCATTGGTGGTCTCAATATGATAGCCATTTTGGCGAATATCTTTGAAATTCAACAAGTTTCTTTGAGACCTACTACAATATAATGCATCATTAATAGCCAATATAGTTCATCCTGGTAGTAATACAGTCGCTCTTCCAGAGCCCTAAATTAATTTTGTACTACCAGATATTGTTATGATATTGGCTTCTTTCATAATTAAATAAGAGAAGTATCTCTTATCTTTTAATATGGTGTGTCGTAGCACTATCCAGAAGGCATATTTATTCTTTATTATTCATACAGTCCCGATAATTATTTAGTCTTCTTTCAGACTTTGATATATTGCTATCACATTCGCTTCAGGGAATGGAGCAGATCTAGAGGGACGAGCTTCATTAAAAGCATATTATTTTGCCTCAATCATCATTATATCATTAATTGTGGTGGATTGGGACTCAAACTCAATGTCTTACACTCATAAAGGCATGTTAAGCATAATGTATTGGGACTAAAACCCAACATCTTATCATCATGATGCACTAAGATTCAAATTCGGTGTCGGAACATCTCTTCTGAATTATTGCTACTACAGAAGCAAATTCGAGGCATGTAGAATGAATTTGTTTTTCTAATATGTTATAAGTGATTATTTCAGCACATAATTTCAAAAGAGAAATAATTATAAACATGATTGAGTAATGTAAAAATTTTGTAAGCACAAGCGTATGATCCAAATTCCAATCACTTAGCTCTTTAGAATGCATCTTAACTTATAAATCAAATAAATGAATTCAAACAGATGCTGCAAAAGGGATGTGAATTACCTTGACTTTCATATTACCAAGGTTATGATAATATTTTATTACTATATTATGTTATAAAGGCAGTATCCAACACTACTATAATTAAATCAATATTAGTGAAATAGACGTACCTACACATATAATAACTTCATGTACTGATTACCTCTCGTTTACCTTTTTTTTTTTTTCTTAAGAAGCATATTGGAAATTTTTGGTCATAGATTAGATGCAAATTTAAGTTAATCGCCATCCTCAATATAAGTATCACATCTACTTTTGGTTAACAATCCAAATTCAATAGGTATTAGGACATCAACACAAAAATCTCTCGCAAGTACTAATTTTATTACGACCTAATTAATGGAGTAAGTGTCACTTTATAATGTACCAAGATAAAATTATTTTGTAACGGACGTAATGCATATTTTATTTATGAATATAGAGAATATTAGGACCTGCGAAAGATTATTGCTAAACATGATTGTAATTACAGGAGTAAAAACAATTAACATATTTCAAATCCTACAAATTAGAAGTCAAAGCTTATAACAATTATTTCATTGAATTGAAGAGTTTCTTAGTGCAAATGTTTGTGAACTTCCATTTTCTTACTTCTATTATCTCAATTTTGTCGTAACATTTGCATGTGGAATTAATTAGTCTAATCATTATAATTCAATTTTATACTCATCTATTTATGTATAGATTTAAACTTTTTTGTAGATTATATAATAAAATAAAATTTTAACTGAAGCTTATTGTTTTCATACCAAGGAAATTATTATAACCATATTCAAAACAAGTTATGCATATGGTAACAAAATTGCTGGTTAAAGAGGATCCTAATAGAAACGTTATAAACATAAGAATGTATACCTGGATCGGAAAAGATATTAACTACCTCTTTTTTTGAAGAAGATAAATTCGAATGAAGCAGATAACCTCAGTGGGTTAGAACTTCGTGCTGATAACGTGTTAAGAAATGAGAGCAAAATAGAATAATATAGTAATAGAGACAAGATGTATAGGAGGAGAATGTAGAAGTTATCTTATTCAAATGTGTTTCTTGTGTCTTCTTTCATGGGCAAAGAATGTCATATTATATTATACAAGATACATCCAAAACTCACTAGATACATCCTAAATTAATAGGTGCATCTATCCAAGTAGTACATTGTATAGAATGTATGCATGGATTAAATGAACATCCATATACATTCACTTTATTTATAACATGTTTAATATAATGAAAGTCATATTATACGAATAAGGGGAAGGGTCATATATGCCCTTTTATTATGAAAAAATGGTTAAATTTACCCTCTCTTATACTATCAGTAAAAAAATACCCTTTGTTACATTAGTGGCTCAAATATACCCTTCCTCCGTTTAGACTGTGCAAGTTGAAGACCTAATCTGATGTGGCACTGCATTTGATGAAGTGGACGTCATATGACATGCCACCTCACTGCCCCAACCCCTTCCCTCCATTTCTTCTCCCACCACTAGCATCATCAATACCACCATGAGCACCTCCATCTTCACCATGGTGGCAATGTACATTTGATAAGTCCATTGATGTGAGCTAGGGAGAATGTAATAAAGTTGGGTGGTCAACTGTCCATGGTAGAAGAAAAACACTATAGTGCTCACGAGAATAATTATGGTATTTCTGTCCATTGATAAAGTTTAAAGCTCGGTGAAGACAATGTCAAATAGTCTATGCTTATAGGACTCTCTAGCAAGTAATTGATATATATAATGCCAGCCTCGCTTATTTGTTTGTCCTCATCATTAATAGGACAATATGAATTGAATTTGAAGTTCAACACTAATTTTTAAAATTCACATAGTGCGGCTGTCACTATCTGCTTATCTACTCCATAGTCATTGAACATTTGTGTTTGTTATCCAAAAGTTATTATTTTTTTTTTTATGTAAAAATCATTTAACTTTGTGTTCATTACTCAAAAGTCACTATCTTTTTTTTTGTTACACAAAAATCATTTTACTTTACTCTAGTTATCACAAAAGTCACATTTGTCATATTTTATAATAGTTTTACTTGAAAAGTCTATTATGTCATTAATATTATATAAATCTTCATATTTATGTAATTTCTTCTATATTATATACTATATAATATCTTTTTATCTAGGTATTTTATTTATAATTAAAAAAATTTAATGTTATTTTATTTATATTCTTATAATATATTCGTACATTTAATTTTTTCTTCATTGATTTTAATTTTAATTTTTATCATACAGAACTATTCTCAGGCTAAAAATTCCAAACGGGCCCCGATTACTCCAAAACATATTCCAAACCAAATTTAAATAACTTTAAAAACTTTAATTAGTCAACTTTCGCTGTCAAGCACCGAAATGCCCCCGGTTTGTCCAAACCCGACCCGAGCATACGCCCAAGTTCAAAATCATCATACGAACCTATTGGAACCGTCAAATCCTGATTCTGAGGTAATGTCCTAACAATATTGACCAAAGTCAAACTTGGTCTTTTAAAGCCAAATTAAGGAACCAAATGTTCCGATTTCAACCACAACCCTTCCAAATCCCGAACTAACCATCCTCGCAAGTCATAAAACAGTAAAAGCACATATGAGGAGTCTTATTTAGGGGAGCGAGGTTGTAGAAGGTAAAACTGCCGGTTGGTCGTTACAAGTGGTTAAGAACGTTGACGTGAGATTTGTTCATAGTAAAGTTACTGACAAATTTAATAACACTACTAATATATCTTAAAAATTAACGTTAAGAAAAAATTAAATATACGAATATATTGTAAAAATAATAAATAAAATAGTATTAAGTTATTTTAGTTATAAATAAAATATCTAGGTAAAAATATATTATATAGTATATAATATAGAAAGAATTACATAAATATGAAGATTTATATAACATCATGGGCATAATAGACTTTTCAAGTAAAAATATTATAAAATTTGGCAAATGTGACTTTTGTGATAACTAGAGCAAAGTAAAATGATTTTTGAGTAATAAAAAAAAGAAAAATAACTTTTGAATAATGAACACAAAGTTAAACGATTTTTACGTAACAAAAAAAAAGTGACTTTTGCGTTTACAAAAGTTCAATTACCATCGATAAAACTAACTCCTACTTCAAGTTCATCACTATTGAGAGTTTTAATTTGGAATAGGAATTATAATTTTAGAACCCCAATCTCAATTTTAAATCCACGTGCAAACTGGGTTATAACATTAATTAAGGGATTTAAGTTATAGAAAATCACTGAGAAATGGGTTGCTTATCAAAATATGAAGTAGTTATCATTTCAATCCTTTGTCACGCTAGTTGTAAATTCTTGTTTCTCAATATATAACTGAAAATTAGTTCCAATACTTTCTTCAAGACCAAAAAGAAAACAGGGAAAACAAATCAGCAGGTCAAATATATAAGAAGCAACAGTTTAGAGAGAAGATGGAGCGGATTTGGAGGTGGCGGTGGAGACAAATTAAACGAACCAGCAACTTACCACCTCCACCATCACCGTGGTGGTAGTGATGGTTGAGTGGAGGGAGGTGCTTGTGGGGAAGAAGAAGTAGATGGGAGGGGTAAAATTGGTTGGGGCTGGTGAGGTGGAATTCTACGTGTCGTTCATCTTATCAAATATCAGTGTCATATCAAATTAGGTGATACGATTCGAAATACACATACAGCGGAATATGAAAATAACAATAATTAAAGAAAAAGTAATGATGGGTCTAATTAATATAATCAAAGTAATCTGAATAATGAAGTATAGAAGAAAATCTAGAACCCTAATTGAACGTCTCAAACAACAATCGAAATATTATTCGATCGCCTTCCAAGAACAACAAATTAGAAACCCTAGATATAAAGAAAGAAGAAGAAGATTACCCTCAAGAACCCAAGTCTTGAAAACAGGTAATTCAAAGTCGAACTCGAACCAAGAGGTTCCAAATCTCTCTCAAGAGTTTTCTTACGTCAAAATATTATAAGTTTCTAATCAAATAACCCTAGTCTATAATAAATACCCAACGGGTAAAATAGGAAAAGTTTCAAAGTAAATGTTACAAAAAAACTTGTCAGGCCAAACCGTAGCCTCAACCGTAACCCCAACCGTGACGCACATCTGAACTGTGACGAATTCCAGAAGCTTATTTTCTTCAGCTCTTCAGGCCGTTCTTGAACCGTAGCCAACGGTTGGTGAACCTGTGTCACACGATTTACCTTGGGGTCTTGATTCTTTAATTCTAAAGACTTCAAACATAGTATCCTTTGCATGAATCCTCCAAGTGACTTTCCAAACTTCTTCTAGTCAATTGTTGAAGACTATGCAACTCTTGTGCGTGCATCCCTCGTGCGTTCTTGGACTTGGAGCAAGTCAAAGGTCCACTAGATAATTCGGGGTCATCTTCAATATTATCCGCTTTGCCCGGGCTATCTAGGATCATATCAATCCCTCCCTCTTGAAAAGGATTCGTCCACGAACCCGACATACCTGCACCAAAAGGTATTAGCGGATTAAAGTCATATACAACCTCAAAAGTCTTACTAAAATCGGGTAGTTGTAGCAAAAGGGTTGAATTCTGCATATTCTTCAATAATTCAAAAGCCTTATTTTGTTCTTTACCGCATTTAGATCTCTTATCCTTCATAATTAATGCAGTCAAAGGAGCAGCTATGGTACTAAAACCCTTAAGATATCTCATATAGAAACTAGCAAGACCATGAAAACTTCTAACCTCGGACACACTTTTCGGAACAGGTCACTCTCTAATGGGTTTCTCTTTCGTCTCATCAACCTCCATGCCCTTTCCACTCACAACAAACCCCAAGAAAATTACCCTATCAACACAAAAATCACACTTCTTAGGATTTGCAAAGAGTTTCTCTTTCTTAAGTACATCAAGTACACTTTTAACATGCAAAAGATGATCATCCAAAGAATGGTTGTAAGTAAGTATATCATCAAAATAGACAACAACAAATTTACCTCAAAATGTCTTTAAAACACGATCCATCAAGCACATAAATGTACTAGGTGCATTAGTTAACCTAAAACGCATAACTAGCCATCCATACAAACATAGGCGGACCTACGTTGTAGGTTGAGGAGTTACGGGACCCCGTTAGCCTCGGCAAAAATTTTATATATGTATTTTACATATGTTTGTACATACAGCTGGGACCACTTAAATATTTTCCTTGTGCCCCCATACAGAGAAAGGGAGGCGGAAGGAATGGTTATGGGGTCACACTTTGGATTCCTCCCTTTGCATGAGGACGTGGGTTCGAGACTTGCTCAAGCCTTTTTTTACCTTCCTATTCCCATTTTATACACTAATTCTGTTTCTATTTTGAATTAGTGTACTAAAGAACTTTATTTATTTTTTATATTTTGTTGAAGCCAATTATAGTTTAGTATTACTTAATTAATTTTATCCTCTTCAAATTCCTCCCTTAAAATTAAAAAGTATCAAATTTCAACTTATTTCTCCATAAATAGAAAAATACAATTATTTTGCCACCACCTTCTTCTTTGTTTAAGAAGAAGGATGTGGCATTATTTATTACTTTTATATTTTATTGAATTCAAATGTAGTTAGTATTCATGCATAATAGTCAAGTTAATTAATTTTATTCTTTTTCAAATTCGTCCCTTTAAATTAAAAGCTTCAAATAACAAATTATCGCTCCACAAATAGAAAAATACAGATCATTCTACCACAACTTTCTTTAACAATCACTTTTACATGGTAGCGGATATCCGTAAACTCCGACTCGGCAATTGAAATTAAGAGTTTGAGACTCCTTTTTAGTTTTTTTGACTATTGATATGCCCTTAATCTTGATTTCTTTCGTTAATTTTTGAAGTTTGAGCAGCCTTTTGATCACTGGCCCTTTTTTAAAAAAATTGAGAAAAAAATCAAAAATTTAAAGCTTGAAACAGGTTTAAATCAAACACTTTTACTTCCCGTAGCACCCATTTTGCGAAAAAATCTCCCCCTTTCGGTACTTTCTCCTTTTTAGAATTTCTTTTTGTTTATACTTGGATGATTAGTCATCATACTTGTTAAGATTTCAAAGAGTTGCACATCAAATTTTATTGCTAGTAATTAGTATACAATTGTGCTCCCGCTGTGCTAAAATCCTGGGTCCGCCTCTGCATACAAACCATTTTTAGTTTTAAAGGTTGTTTTCCATTCATCACCAGGATTCGTCCTAATCTGATGATATCCACTTCGCAAATCAATTTTTGGAAACACCTTTGCACCATGCAACTCATCCAATCTAGGAATGGGATAGCGATACTTTACTGTGATTTTGTTGATAGCTCTACAGTCAACAAACATACGCCAAGACACATCCTTCTTTGGTACCAAAATGACTGGTACAACACAGGGACTCATGTTCTCCTCACGAACCCCTTTTGGTCTGTCACCAAGCCTTCTACAATAAAGCTCAGTTCTTTCAAGCCAAGCGGAGGCATATGCCTCGAATTCAATCACCGCTATTTGAACATTTTTCTCCTCAGAGTAGTTATGAACTCTGTAAATCCTTTCCACCTTTGCTTCCCACTCCAAGTATGCATCCGCGTCTGTTATTCCCTCAAAGGAAGGAATATTCATCTTAATGCTATCCAAGTTTCTATCAACTCCTTCATCTCGGTTGTGTTGATTCCACTGTCGCATCCCAAACCCTCTCCCATGCCTAGCTCCTCTCCTACCCCCTCTCAAGCCTTGTTGACCATAATCAATATAGTTATCAAAATCGTCATCTTAGAATTCTTCATATGGGCTATATTGTGGAGGTACCCTAACTTGTGGTGGATCCCTCCTCATATTTTGACGTGGCCCTTGTTGTGATGCGGGTGCCGGAGCTACTGGTAGTGTCTGATTAGCCCTCTACAAGTTTTCTACCTGCAAAGTTAGATGTTGAATCTGTTGCATTCATAGCTTGCAACATCTCTTTAGTTCCTTCTGCCTGAGCTGGTGCTTTAGTGCCAGTGATACTATCCTCAACGCCAGACATTCTCTCGCAATTATGAATCCTCACATTTCACTCGTATATATTCTCTGCCTCACTCCTTGGAAATCCTCAAAGTTCGAGCTCAACTCTCAAATCACCTATCCAAGAATGAGTTTTTTTTAAAGTAATTTAAGAGTGGAGTTTATGTAATCAAGAACGGACTTTTAAAAATTAAGGATGGGAGCCAAGAAATTTCTACGAAAATAATGAGAAAAGTACGAACGAATTGGCACAAAAATAATTAGTCAGTTTCAAATATTTAGAACGATTTAATGCGAACTAGCACTAGTTCGTTCTTAACAAGAATCCTCAATGAATCTTTCTTACTCAAAAGTAGTCTTTGCCCAACAATAACAAGAACACTTCAATAATAATTTTTTCTAAGCTCAAGAACAATTTTTTTATATATATTTTTTTTTTACTTTTCTTTTTTTGTAATTCGGATCTTGATTTCAAGACTGGGGAACGTGAGTTTGTTAGAAAAATACCCAATCATTCACTCTGATACCAACTGATACTATCCAAGATACACAAACAACGGAATGTGAAAATAACAATAATTAAAGAAAAACTAATGATGAGTTTGATTAAGATAATCACAATAATCTGAATAATGAAGTATAGAAAAAAATCTAGAACCCTAATTGAACGTCTCAAACAAAAATTGAAATAATATCCAATCGCCTCCCAAGAACGACAAATTGAAAACCCTAGATATAAAGAAAGAAGAAGAAGATTACCCTCAAGAACCCAAGTCTTGAAAACAGGTAATCCAAAGTCGAACTTGAACCAAGAAATTCCAAATATCTCTCAAGAGTTTTCTTATGTCAAAATATGTTAAGTTTCTAATGAAATAACCATAGGCTATTATAAATACCCAATGGGTAAAATAGGAAAAGTTTCAAAGTTAATGTTCCAAAAAAATTCGTCAGGCCAAACTGTAGCCTCAACCGTGACGCATAGCTAAACCGTGACGAATTCAATAAGCTTATTTTCTTCAACTCTTTAGGCCGTTCTTGAATCGTAGCCAACGGTTGGTGAAAGGGTGTCACACGGTTTACCAAATAATGTATATTTTAAATACAATTTTTTTATTGTCTTTTTGAAAGTTTATCTAGAATTTGATATTAGGTTCTGCATTTATATTTTTATACATAATTCATTAGATTTAATGGTAGAATTTAAATGGGAATCTACAACCTTTATATAAACCAAACCAAAACTAATATAAGCAAATCAAAATAACTATAGATGCAATAAACTTAATGAAAACAAATTATTTATGAATTAAATATGGAAATAATTACTTATGTGAAGTTAATATTAGGAAAATAATTTAATTACAAATTTGTCCAATGAAAAATCTACTATTAAGGGTAAAAAAAGTCAAACGACATTTTTCTAAGGCCTTCGAGCTTTTAATATAGTGTGTATATATATATATATATATATATATATATATATATATATATATATATATATATATATATATATATATATATATATATATATATATATATATATATATATATATATTATAAAAGGAGAGGATAAAGTCCTCTCCTTAAGCCAAGTGGCATCATAAGAAAAAGCCACATGGCATAAGTAGTTAATAATTAGTTATTGGTTATTATTTTTAAATTTAAATATCTATACAATAATAAAATAAAATATTTATAATATAAAAACCAAAATTAATAATTAGTTATCTATAAAATATTTTATAATATAAAAACAAAAAATTAATTATTAGTTATTTAGTTTATAATTAGTTATCTATATCTATATCTATATATTATTAAAAGAAGGGGATAAAGTCATCTCCTTAAGCCAAGTGGCATCACAAGAAAAAGACACACGGCATAAGTAGTTAATAATTAGTTATTTAGTTTATAATTAGTTATTGGTTATTATTTTTGAATTTAAATATCCATAAAATAAAAAATAAAAAAAATATTTTATAATATAAAAACAAAAATTAATAGTTTATCTATAAATTAATAAAATAAAATATTTTATAATATAAAAATGAAAATTAATAATTATTTATTTAGTTTATAATTAGTTATTGGTTATTATTTTTGAATTTAAATATCTATAAAATAATAAAATATAATATTTTATAAAATAAATAACTAATATAAAAACGAAAATTAATGATTAGTTATCTTCTATATCTATATATAAAAGGAGAAGCAAAAGAATGTAATGATGCCAAATGGCATAACTACAATTCAACAAGTGTCATTTTTTAAGACACATCTCCAATAAAGTTGGAGTTAATTTGAAATTTGAAACTAGAACTAGAAAATAGGCAAAAAAAACCATTCATTCAACCAATTCACAAAAAAAGATACTGACTCCCGTTGGGCACTTATTTTATTCCTTCTTTATAATTGGAAATTAAGATTTTTCTCAGTTAAAAATAATGAAACAATTATTATCAAATTTTAAAAATTTGGTGTGCTGGATTGAATTTGTTAATTTTGAATCTATGTTTTTGAGTAATGGTCTAAAAGGATAAATATTTTTCCTTGGATAATGTTACTAAAAAGTAAAAATCTGTTTTGAGTTTCTGTTTTGGAGTAATGATATCGAAAGAAAAATAATTTTTCAAGCATGGAAGATGAATTTGAATTACACAAAGTGTTCAAGGAGCCGACTTTTTTTATTAACACAACTTTATTTAATTCAAAATCTCAGCTTTATTTTAATTTTTTAAAAGTTAACTAAGTTTAAAACATACATTTTAAAAATTATTTGATCATCTACTTTTGAAACTATGAAGACCGTAAGTGTTTTTTTTATAAAAGAAAAGTGCTTTATTTAATTCAAATTTCATATTTAGTCAAGTTTAGAAACTAATTGATTTTAAGCATACGTGTTTACTTAAAAAAGAAAACTGTTTTCCCTAAATTTCCTATGCAAACCTATCTTGATAGTGGGAGTCGCTCAATTGGAACCAAAACCACGACTGAAACCATTTGGAACTGTTCCAAACTGCGTTCAACTTCTATGGTACTCGGAGCAATTTTGTGAGGGAGAAATGGATCGACATTGAAAAGGCAAAAATCCTCTGTGAAAAGCTGCGTTGGTGTTATCGTATAGAGTGTGTGAACCACCTTCAGAAACATCGACACGTTGTCCATCAGTACCTTGATTCCACTCGTGGTGTTGGCTGGGCAGAGACCTTCGTCCCTTGCTCTTCATGGTCCAAAGATTGAAGCTTTGGGATCAGAATGATCATTTTTTTTTTATCCAATTTATCAGGTGATTCTCTTTCCGGTTAGAAGTATAAAGTGGAGAGTTTGATGGATTACCAACTGATCGGTCTCATTCTTTTGCTTTTTTTGGTCATTTGCACCACAAAGAAGTAAAAGACATGTTTTGTTATAAAAGTGTAAATGTAAAGATGCCAATGATTTGCATTGGCTTTTAACTTCAGATTTTGCTTTTCTTGAAAAATATATATCATATGATGTAAATAAACAACTGGTGAAAATATAACTAGGAAGATGCCAATAGTTGCTTTGGCTTTTGACCTCAGCTTTTGCTATTGTTTGAAACATATGTATGCCATTACCGGAAATAAAGAGAAAAGGTCATTGCCCTTTGCTTTATTTCGTCCTCATCCTAACTGGTGATATTCAACCAGTTCCTTTGTAAGCTAATAACTTTTTGCAGTTCAGTGAGACTGCTCCTTCTGTCAGCTTTTTTGATACAAGTGCACATCACAGAACTCCTCACTTATGTGAAGGACAAATTGGTCTGTACGTTATCTTTTATTGCAAATTGTACTGTTTAGTATGGTTAAGGATTCAACTTTATCCCTCAAAAAAAAAATTTCTATGGTACTATGTTCTTATATTCAGATCTTCTACTGCTATCAACAATTCAAGAAAATATAGTTTTCTTTGCAAAATATGGCTACTCACATTGATTTAATCAAGGATACAATAATTTCAAAGATGTAATAGAAGTTGAAAGCTCGAATTGTTCGTCTATGAAAAGTACCAGCAGATCGTTACAATTTAAACTCTACTTTCTCGCTTGATTGGTTCTACAAGATGAAAAGATATTAAAAATATGTTATCGTCTTATAACTCGTTTTGCTGACTCTATTTTTTAATCTGCATGTGTACTTATTCATGGGATAATCATTAGCAAATAACCCGATATACTTTTCTATTTTTTAATTTGCAAATTTGGATTTGCTCTTAGTATATTTTTTAATTTTTATGTGCATATTCATGGGATAATCAGTAGCAAAAACTCGATTAAAGCATTTGTGCACCAAAGACATGTATCTTCAAATATGTTTCTTATTGATATACTACAGTTTATATCATGTTTTGCTTCTCTATTTTTTAATTTGTAAATCTGGATTTTTGCTCTGCTCTATATATATTTTTTAATCTCTAGATTTTGTTGGCACCACTTGGCAACGAGGATAAAAAAGACGGTACTACTTTTCTTTTAATGTAAATATGAGCATAATCATTATTTTGACTTTATGTTTTAACCGTTTTGCTTCTTCACTCTAAATAGCTTATAATTTGCTTTGTTTAACTTACTCTTCAATCTTTTTAGTAAGAAAGTTGTATGTAAATAAATGTTTTTCCATAAATTAATCTACATATATTCATATCTCTGTAGGCACTTTAGTTTTTGATTAATGACAATCGTAATATCCCTAATTTAAATAATTCTCTTTTGCTCACATACAATAACCTCCTTTTCAATATCACAAGTTGTATTGATCGATATATTAAACATGAAGACTGTTGGATTGTTTCATGTATTAAGAACTTAAAACTTGAAGGAGGGTGGTCGTATGTCAGCTGCAAGAAGTGTCAAAAGGAGGTGGATAAAACTAAAAAACATTTATCATTGTCCAAACTCAAATATAAAAATAAAGTTTACTCAACGGTGAGGTAATAACAGAAATTCTATTTTCTTAATCCATCAAAACATATAGTTATATCTCAAACCTAGGGTCATGGACATTACTGGATCAGTTTCACTGTTGTCCTGGGATCGCAAAGCCATGTTTCTCATAGGCAAGTCCGAAAATGAATTGAAGGAAGGATTACTTGAGGTATTTTTCTAAATTAAGTTCATAGCCATTTTAAAATAATTTTCTATGGCGATATTTCTTCTAGAATACTGGCGATGTTGATGAATCTTCCTATCCAGTAGAGTTGAGTGATATTCTTGAAAGAAAATTCATGTTTAAGGTCATTGTCAAAGTTCGAACATTCAGATGCAAGATGAAGTTTACAGTGTTGTTAGTCTTACAAATGAGGAGCATCTGATAAAGAAATATACTCATGCTCCACATTCAGATGTCTCCCCGTATGTGATTGTTTCTCACAAACATCATAACATATTTAAGTTGTAGATTTACTTTAATTTCATATTTAAGTCTTTTTTTTATATGTTTGTTAGGACCCTGACTTCAATACTATTCCAAGCGTAGATTAAGAGAATGAATGTGGTAAATACGTTGCTAACTTTTAATTTGTCCTTTATAATGATACTTATTTTACTTATATATGCAGGTGGATATATTTAACAATAAAATTTTAGATCTGGACAAACACGGATTTTTCGAAGGATTCACTAAAGAACTTGATTACTAGAATTCAAGGGTTTATATTTAGTAGCAAGTAAAACATATATGGTGTTAAAAAAATTTAATAAACTGCATTGATATTTGTATCACAAGATTGTGTTTTGTGTGTAAATCATGAAATGTTAAAACTCAGTTAATACACCATAAAATACTTTACTCACTTGCATGAAACTTTTTGATAAAACTGCAAATTTATTTTGTAATTGATCCTTTTTTTTCTAATCATAGTAGAACAAAGAAAGTCATTATTTGAGCTTAATTTGTTCTGCTTAAATGTAAAAATAGTGGCTAAATGAATGTCCATGCATGAATAAAAATTAAGCATCTGCATGGTAATTTTGTTTATTCCTATAGAAAACTACAAACGATAATGACATGATGTCTTCATTGAATACGTATGACAAGAGGACAAGATCCACAAATAAGGCATTACTAGATGACGATCTGAGTTACCAACTCTTGAGCAACAGGTTTGCAAAGTGGTTAAAAAAGAAAAAAAATATATGATTGGATGCAATGAAGTGAATTTACCTATTTGATTATAGATTTTCTTAGTCAAGTAGGTTTTGGGAGGAAATACTTTTATTATTTGGGCAAATTCTGAATTGTAGTATAAGAATGTAAACTCAAAAACTGTCACTCCTCTTGCCTTAATTGTTTATCTGTATATTCTAGATTCGTCAGGTCCACTATACTCTTTGCCTCAAAGGTAGATGCAGCCTTATGTAATCGGGGTAATGAGTATGAACCTCTAATTTTAAATTATAATAGGTTTCAAGTTAAAAATGTGCACTCATAAAGTTTAAATTCAGGTTTCATCCCTACCTTATCTAAGGCTAATCTTGCTCGCACATGTCAACATGGTTGGTACCACTAATGCAAGTGCTTATTCAATGGATATGCTTTGATCTAGCTGTTGCTACTTGATAATTCCTTTTGTGATTGATTCTTTCTCAAATTATATATACATGTGGCCTGGAATATTAAATCATAACATGCTCCAGCACCAAGAAAATCGTGATGACCGATGAAGTGCACGATATTTATCGTATACTACATAAGAAACAATAAGTACTCCAGATCAAAATTATAAAAAGATTTTTACATAGCAATTTTGAAACAATTATTAACAAAATTTTAACGTTAAAGAATATTTGAACCAGTGATTGACTTCAAGATATGGCGACAATCAAATAAAAGCAGTTGAGGCTTGGAAAGAAGCTGCAACACCAGTCACATCACCACAATTAGTCAAATCTTCGGTCACAGCCACTTCCAAGTCCGATGATACTTGTGGAAGCCACCCTAATCAAGCAACTTTGCTACGCAAACATCAAATAGAGAAACCAAAAAGAAATAATTAAATTCAATGCAATCATGGAGGGTTTAAGTTCAAGTTGCAAATTGACTGATGAATACAAACAAATGACATGTAATGTAAGCCTGCTAATAATTTTTTAGAAACAAGTGAAATAAATTCATCTATTTGTGTTTTGGTTTAATTCTTTTGAATACGGTCGCTAAACTTTGACTACAATATATATCCTCTCTGCTCATTTTCCCTTTGAACTAATCCGCGCGTCGCGCGGGCACATATACTAGTATTATTAAAAGGAGAGGAAAAATCCCTCTCCTTAAGCCAAGTGGCAGCGTAGAAAAAAAATAATACTAACTATTGGATAATATAATTAAAAAAAAATACCGAACAAGCCTATTATTGATGCCTATATAAGTCTCATTATTTTAATAGATATTGTATTCATTAAAATTCTGATAATATTATTGAGAACAATAGGATAAAATTTAAAATAAAAAATATTTCAATAGTAGATACTTTATTCATTAAAATTTTGATAATATTATTGAGAACAATTGGATAAAATTTAAAATAAAAAAATATTTCAATAGTAATAAAATATATATTTTTTATTATATTATAATAAAGAAAGTGATAGACAAAATATTAAATAATATGCTAATATAAATTTCTATTAACAATGCAATAAGACTAAGTATTAGATATCTATATCTATATATTATTAAAAGAAGAGAAAAAAGCCCTCTCTTTAAGCTAAGTGGCAGCCTAGAAAAAATCACATGGTATAAGTAGTTAATAATTAGTTATTGGTTATTATTTTAGAACTTAAATATCTATAAAAAAAATAAAATAAAATATTTTATAATAAAAAACGAAAATTAAAAAAGTGTCCATTCAAATTGGAGAGTAGTTTCAAGTTGGAGTTTTTAAATTATTCTAAAATAAAAAACTAATATTTTAAATATTGGACGTGCATCGCGCGACAGAAAAATTATTCAATGACTATATAAGTCCCTTTAATTTAATAATAATTTTATTATTAGCTGTATCATATTGACAAATAAAATGACAATTGAAATTTATTAAAGCAATACGATATAATATGTTCAAACAAGCCCGATCAAATTAATTTAATTAATGTTTTTTAATATTGGACGTGCATCGCGCGGGTATACCTACTAGTATATTATTAAAAGGAGAGGATAAAGCCCTCTCCTTAAGCCAAGTGGCATCATAAGAAAAAACCACATGGCTTAAGTAATTAATAATTAGTTATTGGTTATTATTTTTGAATTTAAATATCTATAAATCTATATCTATATCTATCTATATATTATTAAAAGGAGAGGATAAAGCCCTCTCCTTAAGCCAAGTGACATCATAAAAAAAAGTCATATGGCATAAGTAGTTAATAATTAGTTATTTAGTTTATAATTAGTTATCTATATTATTTTTGAATTTAAATATCTATAAAATAATAATATAAAATATTTTATAATATAAAAAAGAAAGTTAATAATTAGCTATCTTCTATATCTATTTCTATTTATATATAATAGGAGAGGCAAAGAAAAATTATGATGACAAATGGCGTAACATTAAATTAACACGTGTAAAATTTTTGGACAATTCTCCAATTTTGTTGGAGTTTTAAATCCATTTTAAGAAAAATGTAAAGGACAGTTTTCTTTTCCCAGAATTCAAAATTTCAGAATTTTTTATTTATTTAAAAAATAACTAATTTTACATGGCACAATAAAAGGACACGTTTTGTTCTCTTTAAAGAAAACTGATTTTAAAGCACCCTTTGAAAGGCTCCTTCTGCCTTCAGTTATCCGTCTACTTTCCTAAAACAACCAAAAAAAACTTCCTATTCATCTTGTTAAAGAACAGATTTTATTGTGTATAGATAAATTTTTTGATACACTAATTTACGTAAAACAAATAAAGTGAACTAATTTTTTTATAAGTATTCTCACATTTTTTAATTCCCTCAAATATTTTATTTTATTTCTAAATAATTTATTACAATTGAACAATACAAATTGGATTGTATATTGCAGTGGACATGATTTACATTTACATGGTACATATATCATAAGTTTGAAGTGTTTTATTAGTTTGTACTAACTAAGTGAAAGGATAATTAAGTTTATTTGAAATGTTGGTAAAAACGAAAAGAATAAGAAATTATAAGGGTTCGGTTAGACACTTTTTTCTTCATATTGTTATGTAAAACGAAAAAAGGTTATTTTGAACCAAAATAAGTAATTCTTTTGAGACTTTTTCTCAAAGAATCTATCTATATCCTATTCTATTTATATAGAGAGAGAAAAAAAAAAGAGGCAAAACAATGTTATGATGCACCGTGTCATCACAATAAAATTGGAGTTTCAAAATTATTTTAAAATAGAACAAATGTTCAGATAAATTAATAGAAATTAAACTTCTCCTTAAGCCAAGTGGCATCATAAGAAAAAGACACATGGCTTAAGTAGATAATAATTAGTTATTTAGTTTATAATTATTTATTGGTTATTATTTTTGAATTTAAATATCTATAAATCTATATCTATATCTATCTATATATTATTAAAATAAGAGGATAAAGTCATCTCCTTAAGCCAAGTGGCATCATAAGAAAAAGACACATGGCTTAAGTAGTTAATAATTAGTTATTTAGTTTATAATTAGTTATTAGTTATTATTTTTGAATTTAAATAAGTTATCTATAAAATAATAAAATATAATATTTATAATATAAAAATGAAAATTAATAATTAGTTATCTATACAATAATAAAATAAAATATTTTATAATAAAAAAACGAAAATTAATAATTAGTTATTTAGTTTATAATTAGTTATTGGTTATTATTTTTGAATTTAAATGTCTATAAAATAATAAAATATAATATTTTATAATATAAAAACGAAAATAAAAAAGAAATTGTCCATTCAAAATGGAGAGTAGTTTCATGTTGGAATCTTTAAATTATTTTAAAATTAAAAAACTAAAATCACAAGAAAAAAAATCGCCAATTTAAAATTTCTTTTTTCTTAATAATAATTTGTTTTCTTTTTTAAAAATAAAAAAATTATTTATTAAGAAAATCTATTAATATATAATAGGAGATGCAAAGAAATATTATGATGACAAGTGACATAACATTAAATTGACACATATAAAAAAATTTGGACAATCCTCCAACTTTTTTGGAGTTTCAAAATTCAAATTTATTTAAAAATGTGAAGGACGAGTTTTTTTTCAAAATTAGAGTTATGTAAAAGGGCATACTTTACTGCCTTGATGATGTGAATTCCACAAGTAATATGATAGACAGGAAATGTATTGAGACTGTCAAAGGATTCTTCAGACATATCCTTTTACTAAGAATTTTTTCTTGATATCAATTGTATTATACTTTGTTTTTATCAACATAATACATAAACTTTTCCGTTCTTTAGAATCTAAAAAATACAAGAAAGAATTTTTAAGTTTTTATTTGTTTCCTCGATTTAAATAGTGAAAGGAAGATTTTTTTAGAATTCTTTCATATCAGTTTAGCCTTTATTCTTAGCATATGGGATTATTTTTAAAAATAAAGTATTCTCATTAAAACTCATAAAGTATTCGGAAAGATCAAACTACATGGATTAAAATTTATAATTTGTGCGACTGCAAATACAAAGAAACATTACCCTTTCAGTTAGTTTAGACATGATCTTACATCTGTGAATGTAATATTGCTCGTATTTCTTTGCCAAATTCTATCTTCATCTTTGTTGTAATAAAAAATTGTCCATTCAAAATGGAGAGTAGTTTCATGTTGGAGTCTTTAAATTATTTTGAAATTAAAAAACTAAAATCACAAACAAAAAAAAACTGCAAATTTAAAATTTCTTTTTTCTAAATAATAATTTTTGTTTTCTTTTTTAAAAATAAAAAAATTATTTATTAAGAAAATCTATTAATATATAATAGGAGATGCAAAGAAATATTATGATGACAAGTGGCATAACATTAAATTGACACATATAAAAAAATTTGGACAATCCTCCAACTTTTTTGGAGTTTCAAAATTCAAATTTATTTAAAAATGTGAAGGACGCGTTTTTTTTCAAAATTAGAGTTATGTAAAAGGGCATAATTTACTACCTTGATGATGTGAATTCCACAAGTAATATGATAGACAGGAAATGTATTGAGACTGTAAAGGATTCTTCAGACATGTCCTTTTACTAAGAATTTTTTTTTGATACCAATTGTATTATACTTTGTTTTTATCAACGTAGTACATAAACTTTTCCGTTCTTTAGAATCTAAAAAATACAAAAAAGAATATTTAAGTTTTTGTTTGTTTCCTCGATTTAAATAGTGAAAGGAAGATTTTTTTAAAATTCTTTCATATCAGTTTAGTCTTTATTCTTAGCAGATGGGATTATTTTTAAAAATAGAGTATTCTCATTAAAACTCATAAAGTATTAGGAATGATCAAACTATATGGATTAAAATTTGTAATTTGCACGACTGCAAATGCAAAGAAACATTATCCTTTCAGTTAGTTTAGGCATGATCTTACATCTGTGAATGTAATATTGCCCGTATTTCTTTGCCAAATTCTATCTTCATCTTTGTTGTAATATTTTTGTTGAGTTTTTCGCATCGAGTTGACAATTCAGGAAGTGTGAAGTCATACATCAATCGAGAAACAACAACTTTGGTTGCGGAAGACAGAAATCATACAAGTTTATCCAAAGTTTGATCTTCGATCTTTGATCCTTACATGGATTCATTTGTTAGATAAAGTTTCTAGCCAGAGAAAGAAGGCAATTTAGTGGAAGTTGTTGTGAAAAGTGAGATCAGTTTCAATTGCTTAGATTCATATTCCAGAGAAAAGATGGAGTTCGACAAGAATGCTTTGTTCGTAAAGCTCATTATTTTATGTAATAAATTCAAGCTAATTGAACAGAGACAGTGCTTTTGTTGCATATATTGTATAGTCCTAAAGATTTTTGTTGTACCAAATACTGTTTAAGAAGAAGTATAGGTTGTTACTTTCATTAACCAATAACATATTATTTTGGATCAATTTTCATTACCATTTCAAGTAATATTTCTTATTATTTTTTTAATTTTATAATTCTCCGCACATCGTGTGGGTACGAATAATATGATAGACAGGAAATGTATTGAGACTGTCAAAGGATTCTTCAGACATGTCCTTTTACTAAGAATTTTTTCTTGATACCAATTGTATTATACTTTATTTTTATCAACGTAATACATAAATTTCCGTTCTTTAGAACCTAGAAAACACAAGAAAGAATTTTTAAGTTTTTGTTTGTTTCCTCGATTTAAATAGTGAAAGGAAGATTTTTTTAAAATTCTTTCATATCAGTTTAGTCTTTATTCTTAGCAGATGGGATTATTTTTAAAAATAGAGTATTCTCATTAAAACTCATAAAGTATTAGGAATGATCAAACTACATGGATTAAAATTTATAATTTGCGCGACTGCAAATGCAAAGAAACATTATCCTTTCAGTTAGTTTAGGCATGATCTTACATCTTTGAATGTAATATTGCCCGTATTTCTTTGCCAAATTCTATCTTCATCTCTGTTGTAATATTTTTGTTGAGTTTTCCGCATCGAGTTGACAATTCAGGAAGTATGAAGTCATACATCAATCGAGAAACAACAACTTTGGTTGTGAAAGACAGAAATCATACAAGTTTATTCAAAGTTTGATCTTCGATCTTTGATCATTACATGGATTCATTTGTTAGATAAAGTTTCTAGCCAGAGAAAGCATGTCATTTCGTGGAAGTTGTTGTGAAAAGTGAGATCAGTTCCAATTGCTTAGATTCATATTCCAGAGAAAGGATGGAGTCGACGAGAATGCTTTGTTCGTAAAGCTCATTATTTTATGTAAATTCAAGCTAATTGAACAGAGACAGTGCTTTTGTTGCATATATTGTATAGTCCTAAAGATTTTTTTTGTACCAAATACTGTTTAAGAAGAAGTATAGATTGTTACTTTCATTAACCAATAACATATTATTTTGGACCACTTTTCATCATACCATTTCACGTAATATTTCTAATTATTTTTTTAATTTCATAATTCTCCGCACATCGTGTGGATACGAATAATATGATAGGCAGAAAATGTATTGAGATTGTCAAAGGATTCTTCAGACATGTCGAACGATATTTTATTAAGGGCATTTGTGCTTTTAATATTGTATAGATATAGATATAGATAAGTATTTTGTTAGAAAATGTATTAACTCGTACTAAACACGCTTAAATAGATGACCAAAACGACTTGAGTAGCACGTTCTTATCTTTTATCTCAACAACTCTGCCTAGCTCTATATATTTAAAAGGTCATCTTCATTCATAGTAGAGAGAAAAGGAGGAAAGTGAAAAGATGTATTGTTGTTTCTCTTCCAAATCCTGTGATATTTCAAAGATAATTCGAGTGGTACATTTGAATGGTGATGTTGAAGATTTTGGTCATCCTGTTAGCGTACAAGAGCTAATGGAGAAATCCCAGAAGAACTTTGTCTTCACTCATGCCCAACTTTTATCCACTGTCACAAACCCTCTCAAGCCTGATACCATGTTAGAACAAGGCCATATTTACTACTTGTTGCCTCGTTCCCTATTTCAATCAAATGTTTCTCCTATGGATTTGATTCCAGTGGCTAGAAAACTCAGTTGCATAGCAAAAAATGGCTTGAGGAAGAAACAGTCGTCCAACAATTCAACAATTCAAGAGTCACATAATGGAATTATAACATCATACAGAATGGGAGAAGGATCATCAATTAATAAATCACGACCGTGGAAGCCACTTCTATCCACCATCCGAGAATGGTCCTTCAATCGGAGAAGTGAATCAGACTTGCAAAGATCGTTCAACCAGAGAAATGAATCGGAATTGCCAGACAAGAATTCATAAAGTAGCATATATTAATTTGGAGTTACATGAAATTACATTTTTGTTTGGATAAGATTTTGTACTATCTTTCTTTTCGTCATCTAACCTAATGGATTTATGTCATTCATCTCTCGGCCCATCAAAGTTCTCAATGTTATTTTATGTCACAAATATTCTACTCAACAATTAAAAGGATCCTAAAATTCCTCTATCACTAACAGTGGAAGTCATGTCTTTTAATTATTTAGAGAAATATTTTTGTATTTTTAAATTGCACCGGGGTATGCTTCATATTGTAGTATTTGCCGCTAAGTATATATAATTTATTCACTTGGCATAAGACATAACAGTTGAAAATTATCAATAAGTATATAGGCTACAAAAAGGCAGAATACATAATTTATCCCTTGACCTTGAGACCAAATTCTGTGACAGACACACTTCTCCAACGCATGCAACCTTTTATACACTCAACTGCTTCAGAGTGTGTTACCCGACACGCGTGTCTATTACACACAGATTAAATTAGGTAGGTGAACCTTAGAAGTCGTATCCGAAGCCTCGTAAAGACGCCCCATGTCCATTTTTAAAAATTTTATTTTTTAAGACATCTCTTCATTTTTCCGAAAAACGTTCCCACAAGTTCATCTATTCATGCTTTGTAATAACTTGGACGCTCGTTTTGAGCAGTAGCATTTTATTTGGTGGTTTGAGGTCATGAGTAGTTTCATATGATGTGTTACGACTTGCGTGCATGGTTGATTTTCATTTTAGGAAAGTTCGGGGTTGATTCAAAAAAGTAATTCTCAATTTAGAACTTTAAGTTGGACAATAAAAGATCTTGAATTCAAGTTTTGATAGTTTCAATAGGTTTCGTATGGTTATTTTGGACTTAGGCGTATGGCCAAATTTGAATTTGGAGGTTTCTAGGTTGTTTTGACGCTATTTGGTGGAAGTTGCAAAATTTAAAGGTTTGAAAGGTTCATAGGTTTGACCGGGAGTTAGCTTTGAGATTACCGGGTTCAGATTGTTGTTTGCATAGTTGAAAAAGGCTTGTTATATCATTTGTGACTTGTGTACAAGATTTAGGAATATTTAGAGTTGGTTAGATATGGTTCGGCATCAATCCTGAAAGTTGGAAGTTTGATTAGTTTATTAAGCTTGAATTGAGATATGATTTGTGGTTTTGATATTATTTTATGTGATTTGTGACCTCGAGTAGGTCCGTAGTATGTTTTGCGACTAATTTGTATGCTTGAACGGGGTCCCGAGGGGCTCGCGTGTGTTTCATATGAGTTCCAGATTATTTTAATCTTGTTTGGCAGTTTTGTTACTCGTATTTCGCACCTGCAGAGGATTGGCCGCAGGTGCGTTGTCGCATTTGTGGGATTTAGCTCGCTTATAGAAGAGGAAGTGGTCCTGGAGATTGTCACTTCTACACATGAGGGGGCATAGGTGTGAGGCCGCACATGTTGTGCTTTGTCCGCAGATACTCGTTTGAGACCTGAGATGAGAAGTCGCTTTTGAGTGGCTTGTGGCGCTAATGCAAAGGCGCTTCTGCGAGAGTTTGTGAGCACCTGCGGAGTCGCAGATGCGAGACCGGTCCGACTTAGATTTGTTTGCAAATGCGAGGTTGCATGTGCGGCGTTTTTTTTCGGAGATTCAGAATCACTACAAGCTTATTATATTCGACGGTTATCTTCATTAGGGAGATTGTTAAGGCGATTTTTATCCACTTAAATTGGGTTAGTGTTCTTGAATCGGATTAAATTATTATTCATGAGTCTATTTGATTTTTATATTTGATTGGTGAATCTAAGAGAGTAAAATTGAGAATTTTGGTAAAACGTTTCCAACGTAAAAAATGGAGATTTGAACCTCGATGGAGTTTTGACTGAAACTTGTACATTTATTGCCTTATTCAAATGGGTGTTCGGGATCTATAAGGATGCAGGCTCGGATTTACTTTTTGGTTGATTTTAAGTATTTGATTAAAGGTTTGACATTTATTGTCTGGGTTTTCTTCATATGGCTTTGTTTGATATTATTGAGTTATTTGTGGCTGGATTCGAGCCGTTTAGAGGTTGATTCGCGCAGGAAGGCATTTTAAGAGCATTGATTTGGCTTGTTTGAGGAATGTCTTACCTAGCTTTGGTTGAGAGAATATTTTCTAATAATTGTTATTATTTGCTATGCAAGGGGTAATGTGTATATGAAGTGATGAGTGTATATACATGTACAATGGGCATTCATGCTCATGGTAGATGCTAGATTATTTTATTCTTTGTTTGATTGTGGGCTTTACTTGAATCTTTGTATTATTCGATTATTGACCACGTGAGCACAACAAATCATGCTAGAGCAATGTTGAGACTATTGGTATCTTATTTTGAACATGATGAGCAAATCTTGAGATTTATGCTATGCTTGCCTTGGACGTTGATACACGTATGTTACGAACACTCATCCATACTTGTTCTTGTACTATGCATTGATTGGGATGTGTGCACTCCATGATACACATGTGATCCATTGTATGACTACTTGAACATGATTGCTATAATTAATTTATCCATAGTCATGCTTTATATGTTGAACACCCATCCGCATTTTATTATTGTTATGTATTTTTGCATTTTGCTGATAAAATTACGGGTTTATATCTGTGATGAAAATTTGTCATATTACTTTGCGATGATTATGGCACATGTGGATATATTGAGCGGATTGAATGGATGTTGGCATGAGGTCTTTGTCGTGCGATTGTTATTATTATTGCGCATGGGGAAAAATAAAAATAGTGTGTTTCGTACTTGCCTATGTGGCGAAATGAGGGAGGTGATATTTGCATATGGTGAAATAAATGTGGCATTTATTAATCTTGTGTATGCGGAAAAATAAGCACGGCATTGTTGATGATATTATGTGATTGGTTGTGGGTGATTTTGTTGATGATGTGTACATGTTGGTACGAGGATGACATTCTTGAATGTGCATGTGAATTCATTATGTTTGTCATGCATTTTACATAATTTTTGTGTTGCATATAACATGCTAATCGATGCCTATGTTATTATTCGATGATTTGGTTGTCAAGATGGATTTACCTATGTGAAATTGATATCTCATATTTTGTTGAGTTCTCGGTAGTGTATCTGATTGACGTGATAAGGAAGTTGTCATCATGCATTGATATATTTGAATTTTAAAAGGTTCGCTTTAACGTGTTATTTTGCAATTGATATGGAATCGGACCATGTTGGGCACATTTTTACAGTCATGTATGAGTATTAAGCACACATATCATATGGTTCATACCTCTTTATGAGCGGGGTTGGTGCAAGTTGTATTTGTTGAACATGTATATTTAGTAGAGTCTGTTTATTCCCCTATCCCACTTGTGCACCTTTACTGTTGATATTCACTATTCTGTAATTGTCTTTCTGGAATATTGTCTCTGTCGTATAGATGTTATTGCACTGCATAGGTTATGCGAAGTGAGACTATTTTGACTTAAAACCTCGCCATTGTTTCTCTGAGGTTAGGCGAGATGCTCACTAATTACATGGGGCCGCTTGTAATCAAACTACACTTTTGCTGCTTGCATGTAGATTCTAAAGTTGAGTAGATGTGGAAGATGAGACCTGGCATTGGAGACGTACCAACGTACCAGATTCATGTTACTTTTTGTTCATGATAGTTTAGGATTTCATTTCTGTTTATGTATACTTTAAAAAGATGTTGTATTTATTCTTCAAATCAACTTTGTAGATTTAAATTTTATTTGCTCATGACTTGTACTACTAGTCATTGGGATAGTTGTATCGACTTCATCTGTAGTTTTATTAATATTATTGATGATTTACTGCTATAGTAGTGATTTATATTGTTTAGCTTACCTAGCGGGTTGGGTTAGGTACCATCATGACTTGGTGGGATTTCGGGTCCTGATAAGTTGGTATCAGAGCTCAAGGTTTGTAGGTTATACGACTCATAAGTAAATTCCTAGTAGAGTCTTGCTTATCGGTATGGTGACGTCCATATCTATCTTTGAGAGGCTACAGGGCATCTAGGAAAGTAACCTTCTTTCTTTTCTCATTGTGCGACTATTTTTCTGTTTGAAGCCTAAATCTCTAGTTCCTTTCATTTGGGCTTGTGTGCGATGTTGAGTGCTATGTATCAGTTCCGCACTGATGGCCTACGATTTTACGGACGGGATGCGAAGGGCTTTGGCTGCTTGATTATCGTCTCGATGTGATGTACAATTTTTGGATGTGGACGTGTTGGAGGACCTTTCACTTGTTTGTTTTTGGGATAAAGCGGATTCTTATATCTCTTTGATTAGTGTATACTCGGGAAGATTAATTGGTTGCATGAGTTGTTGTGATCATGGTAGAGTTATAGAGTGTTGGTTGGAGGTGAAACAGGTGGGTTATCTCCTGTGAGAAGGTTTGAGGATGTGTGATTCTTATAAGGGATACTATGAAAAGTTCTTCTTTCTATCTAGTGGAATGTATGTGTTATGACTGAAGTTCAAATCACTTGATGAAGTTGCCTTGACTGTGACGAGGATAAGGGTGTACTTGGCAGATTATTTGGAGTGTTTATGACTAGTGTTACATGTGGTTGCAAAGTATCCAGCTAATTAATGGTGCGAGATTGGGAAAGCTACAAAGGAAGGGTATTGTGGGCTACATATGATGTGTCATATGGATTCAATCCAAGTGGGAGAATCTTCTACTGACGATTGGATCGCATGGTAACGTGTTATGTTAGTTTTGGACTATGGGATACTTGTTGATCAGTTATGACTTGAAGAAAAAGACTTTGAGGTTTACTCGAGCAATGAAATTGCTTGATGTATGTTGCATTGTACTCCCTGGGCATATAGGAGTCTTGGAATGATTCTGGCTGATATTCGTAGTGGCTATAGTGTGCAAGGAAAAGGATTCTCTTGGTTACTTCTTTTTGGATATTCATGTGCTAGTGGAGCACCGGCCGTTCGGCGTGTATCAGTTGTGCATTAGAGATCGGAGCAAGGTGAATGTCTCTTGAGAAGGTTCTAATGAGTTCAAGATTTACATGTGGTATTTAAGGATTCTGAAATTTGTGTATGGCTAAGACCTGAAATTTGCATTGGATGGTGCCGAGAGTTGTAGTATTTTATATTATTATTGATTCTACTTTACATTATTAGAGAAATGAAAGAAACAACTCTAGATTCGTAGATGGTTACGTCAGAGTGGGCATTTCGGTTGGAGGTGTTATTGGGTACATGAGAGGAAACAAAGTGGTTTTGCGTATTAGGACGACATGGTTCATAGTGGAGTCATTTGGGGTGAGTTCTGATTGAGGGACATAGAATACTAGGAAGAAGATGTGTTACCTTGAGAGCAAGTCAACAGAAATCTGAAGGAGTTGGTTAGCTTAGCAGCGGATTGGATTAGTATAGTAGTAGAAATGATCGATTTTATTGGTATGATAGAGCTTCACGTGTATTTTGCGGCAATACTTTTGGGTTTGGCAATTTGCATGACTTGATTGATTTAGAAGGAATTGGTTCTGATAATTTGATTATGTGCAAATGGGTTCTAAAGAGTTGTGATGGTTTGGCCAGCACGTGCAGTTGATGAACTCTACAGACATGGGGAATTCGGTAGGTGATATGGATTTGATCTTCTGGATCGAGCAAAGTGGAAGGTATTTGGTTGATGGGATGTCCATCCTACTTGTGATGCAGAGTTGACAATGGGATTCTCGCATTTCCACATAATAGCATGATAGATGCGGTACGCCGTGTTGAATTAAGAGTTGCAAGTACAAGGTTGTGGTTTAATATCAAGGGGAAGGTCATGAGTTCGAGACATCACAGATGATTTCAGATATTTAAGAGAATGCTGGCATGTTTTGGTATCGCCTGATAAGGGTGTGCGTATTAGGAGACACATTATGTTTTGACTTGTGGATGCTTGATTAGTTTTATGGTAATCTCCTAGTTGTTGGCTGCTAAGGTTCAGATTTTGCTATGTGGTGCGAAAGATTTATATGACTATTTTTCTTGAGATGATTGTGTTTGAGCAACGTATCAATCATTTGAGCGGTGGAGTTGGGACCAGATATGAATATTCATGTATTCTTGGGGTTTGGAGACTGGATATTCTTAGAGTCAGGCTATTCCTTGGTTGTGGAATTTGAAGATATGCTAAGAGTTAGACAATTGATGGCATGAGTTATGGATAGGTTACTATGGACTTTTGGAAGGTTATTTACCTATTTTAGGATTATCAGAATTGATTTGAAGGCCCATTGGTAGCTTAATGAGAATGTGTATCCTACATCGGATAAGAATTGCTCACTCTTGCGCATCATTTACTATGAGTGTGTCATCGAATAGAACGGATGTTATCCGTGTCTAAATTTGTCCATATGTTTCTCTGCAATGCTACAATTGTTTTGTGAGACTTCTTGACTATTTACACACATGATGTTGCTCTGTTAGAGCCTTGTGGCGAGATTCGAGTGAGATGGCTATTGGGTGTTGAGTTGTTTATCGCGCCTTGGTTGTCATTTTCCTATATGTGGTATATTGTGCTATTTTTTTTCTCCATGGTTATAGTCATGCACGTTACCGATTTTGCGTTGATACACATGTGGTGGTTAATTGTGAGCATTATGACTTGATGGGTATTCCATGTGAATCAGAATGTTCTGATCAGGCTACGTGCTGCAAAGGGGTTTTGATAGGACATGATTCTTCGTTCTTACTTCATGGGCTTTTCTTCTCCCTTGTGAGATTAATTCATAGCATTGTGCTTTGGATTTTGGTTTTAAGGTTTATGGGATAATGTGGAAGAAAGAAGCTCCAGTCAGGATCGACTAATGGATTTATATGGATTGTGGTGACGTGGCATCACCCATGGGTATGCATGTGATAAGTTTATACAGTTATTATATGGCTTTGGAACGACTCTTGGCATGTTCAAGGATGGATGTATGTTTAAGTGGGGGAAGAACGTAATGACCAGACCGGTTGTTTCGAGCATTGGTATTCCATTCGGTAACTTGAGATTTTCTATTGATTCATATGATGTATTACCACTTACGTACATGCTGGTTCTAATTGTTGGGAAGTTCGGGATGGATTTGAAAGAGTAAATCTCAATGACCCATATAATGTCTACAACGTCATGGAAACTTTGAAAGAATTATGAAATGCTCTTCCAAAGAAGTACATGAGTGAAGACGCATGACTAAATAAGCTTGTGGTTACTAAATTTCTTAACATCAAAGTGGTTGACACCAAGTAGTGACAATTATTAAAAAGTGACCTCATTATGGAAAAATCTTATGGATTATCTAAAACACAAGTGTAAGGAGATAACACTTGAAGACCTTATTGATCGTCTAAGGATCAAAGAGAACAACAAGGCTATTAAAAAGAAGTCTCGTGAAAACTCAACAACAATTAGAGAAAATATTATTGAGGAAGCACCATCAAATAACAAAAAGAGAAAGAAGTTGTCTATACCAAATAATTACCCGAGAAAAAAGAAGTTCAAAGGTAATTGCCACAATTATGAAAATGTTGGATATAAGGCTGCACACTACACCAGAGAGGAAAAAGAAAATGAGCCAAGCAAATATGGTTGAAAAGAACGAGGAGATGGAGGATTTACGTGCTATACTTTCTAAATGCAATTGGTTAAAAATCCCAAGGAATAGTGGATTGATTCTGGAGCCACCCGCCATGTTTATGCTAACAAAGAGTTATTTTTCTTTTATACTTTCATAGGGATCGACGAGACTATCTTCATGGGAAACTCTGCAACTGTCAAACTTGAATGAGTTGGCAAGATATTTTTGTTGATGACTTCGGAAAAAGTTTTGACTCTAAATAATGTTCTCCATGTCCCTAAAATTTGCAAGAATTTACTATATACTGCATTTCTTGTCAAGAATGAATTTAAGTACACCTTTGTTTCTGATAAGGTTGTAATAAATAAGAATAATATGTATGTCAGAAAACATTACCTAATTGAAGGACTTTTTAAGCTGAATGTAATTATTATTGATAAGAATAAATTTCAAGCTTCTTCTTACTTACTTGAGTCAAATAACTTATGGCATACACGTTTAGGTCACACCAATTCCAAAACTATGCGAAAAATGATTAATTTCGAGCATTTCCTAAGTTTGAATACAATGAATATAAATGTCAAATATGTATGAAATACAAGTATATTAACATCCTTATAAGTCATTTGAAATGAATTCAAATCCGTTAGACCTAATTCACATGGATATTTGTGACATGAAGTCAATATCATCCTGCGGTAGAAAGAATTACTCATAACTTTTATTGACGATAACATAAGATATTTCTATATTTACTTACTTACTATTAAATATAAAGCACTGAATTCATTCGAGCAATATAAACATAAAGTTGAAATGTAACTAAACAAAAAGATCAAAATGAAAAGAAGTGTTAAGATCGGTAAATATGAAAATCATTGAAGAAATACGTTTGGAATATAGCATTATTCACCAAATAACTACTCGCCACAACCTAATGGAATTGCGGAAAGAAAGAATAGAATGTTAAAGGAGACGATGAATACTTTGTCGATAAGTTCTGGTTTATCAGATAACATATTGGGGAAATATATTCTTACAGCTAAGCAAATACTCAATCAAGTTACCCATAGTAGAAAATAATCCATTCCATATAAAAATGGAAAGGAAGAAAGGTCAACTTGAAATATTTAAAAGTATAGAGGTGTTTAGATAAAGTGCAAGTTCATAAACTCAAAATTGAAAATAAAATCAGACAATAAACTTGTAATGACCTGGCTGGTCGTTTAGAGAGTTGTAGCCTCGTTCCCTCATTTTGTGCTTTACTGTTATTTTATGACTTACCGTGTTAGTTGGTTCGGGTCCGGAAGGATTTTAGAGTTAATTGAGACACTTAGTCTCATAACCTAGATTTGAATTTTGATGGTTATGTTAGCTCTGTTGGGTGATTTTCGACTTAAGAGTGTGTCCAGATTGTGATTTGGAGGTCCATAGTGGAATTAGGCTTGAAATGGCGAAAGTTGAATTTTTTGGAAATTTGACTGGAGTGAAATTTTTGATATCGTGGTATGATTCTGGTTCTAGAAGTTAGAGTAGGTCTAGCTTGTCATTTGTGACTTGTGTGCAAAATTTGGGGTTAATCGGACGTGATTTAATAGGTTTCGGCGTTGGTTGCAGAAATTTGGAAATTCAAAGTTCATTAGGGTTGAATCCATGTGTGATTCGTATTTTTGATGTTGTTTGAGGTGATTGAGGGTTTGATTAAGTTCGTATGATGTTTTGGGACTTGATGGTATGTTTGATTGAGGTACCGGGGTCCTCGGGTGAGTTTCGGATGGTTAGCGGATCGATTTTAGAGTTGGCATGTTAGCTGATATTTTCTGGTGACTCTTATCTGGTTTCCTCTTATGTGATCACGTGGGAAGGTCCATGATCGCTTGGAAAGGTCTGCGATCACGTAGGCTAAGCTGAGCAGTGCATGATTTTTTTTACGTGTTTGTAAGCAGGGGGATGCAAACGCGTAGTTGTGGAATGTTGTAGTTCGCGAACGCGTGGCTAATTCTGCGTTCGCATAGAGTATTGGAGGCAGGAGATGGGGCCAGGAATTTGTACTTTGCGGTCGCATGGGGAAGGACGCGATTGCGTAGCTAGGAGGAGTCAGTTGTCCGCGATCACGGTTGTGGTTAACGTTCGCGTAGAGTTAGTCTGAGGGGAAACATAATTGTACTTCGTGATCGCATGGAATGTTCCACGATCGCGATGAAGGTGTAACTTTGCAGAATATAAGTTTCAAAAATGAGGGTTTTGAGTTCATAATATAAAATTGATTTGGGAGCTCGGTAGAAGGCGATTTTTAGAGAGATTTTCACGTGGATGTTTGGGGTATGTGGTTCCTATCTAGTTTTGGTTAATTTCCATGATTAAGCCTTTGATTCCATCATTTGAATTGTGATTTGGGGTGGAAAATTAGGTAAAATGAAGAAAAGTTCTTAGGCTATATTTTGAGATTCGAGTATTGATTTTATTGTACTGGTTATGGCTAGATTCGGGTCATTTAGAGATCGATTTGCGAGGCAAAGGTATATTGGAGTAGGGATTTTCTTGGAATGAGGTAAGTAACACTTCTAAACTTGGTTGTGAGGGTTCAAAACCCTGAAATATGTGTTATATGATTGGTGTTGAGGTGACGCACATGCCAAGTGACGGCCGTGCGGGCGTGCATCGTGAGAATTGTGACCAAGTCGATACCATGGCACTATATGGTGGACTTAACTTGTTGATGTCCGTGTTTTCATCATGTGATAAAGCAATTAAGTTGTTAATCAAGCTAGAGATCATGTTTAGGCTACATGCTGATACTGTTGGGACCCATAGTGGCCGTTTCTTATTGTTGTCTTACTGATTTCATTGATATTTCGTACTCATTCATATTCTTTCATTTCATATCATATCTCAATATCAATTGTTATTTATTGATACACCATATGGTTTTTTCGGGCTAGTTTCATGGCATTGTGAGCCCATGAGAGAGTGACTGGGGAGAATGATGACTAAGTGAGGACGAGGGCCTGATTATGAGTGACATTTATGGGATCGGGCTGCATGGCGCATCGGTTATACTGATTTATGATAGCACTTGGGCTGAAGAAGCCCCTTCGGAGTCTGCACACACCCCCAGTGAGCGCGGTTGATTATATTGAGGGATGGATCTTCCCTGGAATGGATCTTTCCCGAAGCATTTATATACCTGGGGATGGATCTTCCTCCCGGGTTGGATTGGCCCTACTCAGTACTTGGTGACCGATGGTCAGTTGATGTATACATTCCGCGATGGATCTTCCCTAGGCCAGATTGAAACAATACTGAGTGATTGAGCATTTGAGAGTGTGAGCATATGAGGCGGTCAAGATGGTGCATTACATACAACATGTGCATTGGCATGTAGAAGTAGATGAGTTATATTCTTTATATCATTCAGATTTGATCTATCTTACTGTATTTATGAGTTTAACTGTTGAACTTGAAATCATGCCTATGTTTCTGCACTGTTATTTCTATAATGAACAGTACTGGTTGAGTTCATCACTACTTTCAGTACAAAGTTTGGATTTGTTACATATTGAGTTGGTTCTACTCACGCTGCACCCTACACCCCGTGTGCAGATCCAGGTGCTTCCGGTCACGGTAGCTGCTGAGTGTGGAGTCAGGATCTCAGGAGATTATCGAGGTAGTTGCATGGTGTTCACATACCTTAACTCTCCTTCATTATCTTTACATGTATTTCAGCTTTCTACTCTTTATACATTGTATTAGACTATCCTCTGTTGTAGATACTCATGTAATCGGTGACATCCCTGTTTTGGGAGAGATTGTATTGGGTTGCATATTTATTTATGTTTTCAAAAGGTTTTCCTTAAATATTAACTACTTCCGTAATTTTTCAAAGCTTTTGGTTATATTGAAATAGTTGAGTAATTGGTTTTCCTAGTTCCACGATAGGCGCCATCACAACGGTTCGTTTTGGATCGTGACAAAACTGTAGATTGTGTTTTATAGGATATTGACCAATAGTAAGACATATCATTTTCTTGTTCTTTAATTAGGTAATTCCCATATTCACATGAATGCGGTGATAGTATCAAATAATGCTAAGTTTCTTGAAAATATTTATCCTAACAAAAATATGAGTCGTCGAGTGAAAAATCTTGGCAACCTCTGGAATAAGTAAAGGAAAGTACACCTAATGAGAAAAATCCAGGACGCAGTAAATGTCAATGAACAACTATATACCAGATTTTTTGACATTGTTGCTGGAAAATGAGCCTCAACTTTAAAGAAAGCATGTCTTCCTCGAAAGTACAATATTAGAAAGAGGCAGTCAATAGTGAGATAAAATTCATATTAAATAATTATACTTGAGAATTGGTTGATCTACCTCGGGGAACAAACCTTTGGTTTCTTAATAAATTTTAAAAGGTAATAAAAGCTTATGGTGCTATTGATAAATATAAGGCAAGAGTTACTATCAAAGGGTATAGACAATGAGCATGTCTTGATTATTTTGATATCTACTCGGTAGTAATGTGCATTATATCCATCATGGAATTAATATCATTGGTCGTCGTGCATGGTCTTGAGAATCATGAAATAGATATAAAACAATATTCTTAAATAGAGATTTGGAACAAGAAATTTATATGGAACAACCCAAAAGGTTTGAGGTTCCTATAAAAGAAAAAATGTTGTGCCGTATTAATCCACATTAGGGACGAAAGCTGTCATGATTAAAATCCCAAACAAGTCGTGATGACACCTAAGCCAACCCGCTGTGTTTCAATACTAAAAATGATCAATAAAATAAATAAGAATACATAAGTTAACTCAAATAATCTCAAGAACTAGGGGTACAAATCATGGACAACTAAGATTTGTGTTACAATATTGGCAAGAAGGATTACATCATCAGTTTTAAAGTTATATAAATAGTAATAAAAGTCCTATACTACCATGAATAAGATGATAGTAGATGGCTGGAATGCTGTAATCTCCAATGCTCGCCCTTAAACTTTGCAGCTGCTTAGCTCCAAATAACTGCACACAAGGTATAGAAGTGTTGTATGAGCACAACCAATCCCATGTACTCAATAAGTATCTTGACTAACCTCGGTGAAATAGTGGCGAGGTTTTTGAGTTAAAAGATACTCACTTACATACCTTTGTAGTTTATAAGTATTGAAATAACAAGAGAGGGAAATATTAAACGAATTCAAATAAAGAAGTAATAACCACGTTTCTCAAACCTCGGCCCGAGCAGCAACAACTGGCTAAACTGGTAACACCCTGTAGCTGCTCTAGTGTAAGCGTGGCGAGACTCTGGCTCCTCCACCAACCTATGAGGTAGCCGGTGCAACTGGTATGGTACTAGCCTGATCATAGATTGTACACATGCCTAAGATCTAAGCCAAGGCCTCTTGAAGACAAGATATAACAATAGGTACCACATATGTTTGAGTTGGTCCTGCCGGCTTAACAGTACCGGAACCTACTCCTCCAGTGGAGAAACTAGTGGCTTCAAGGGTGCTTCTCTAACTGTAATGCAAACTCCACCTCGGCCTCTACCTCAGTACCGGCGTCTTGTAGCGCTGAATGATGGTAATGTTGCATGTCTGCCCGATCCGACTGAACGTACCATCTATGAGAGAATAGACGAGTAAAGGTTCAGACTATGAAATAAACAAATCCGCATGACAAGAATGTGATGGTAGGCTATAATCTCATGTTTTAGTTGATTATTTCATTCGAATTTAATGCACTTTAGTTGAGTTTGATCTTTAATCGCTAGTGTTTTGCACTAATTATGTATTTTATGCCTTGTAGGATTGATTTTGAGTTATGTAGATGTTATAGAATGAATTCAAGTGATTTGGAGCTTTGAAGTATGAGTAAAAGCCCTATAAATTAAGCCGAGATCGTGTTTGGGGATCAACAGATGATAGTTTAGAACGACGAAGAATCGAGCAAGCATACTGCGCAGTGTCCTGTAAAATGCACATAACGTTTCGCTCAGAATTTTGTTTGAGATCTACACTATATTGTTGGAAACCTTATTCAAAGGGCTACAACTTTTATGTATTACGGGTTTTTAAGATCCCAACAGAACAGGGTGAAATGTGTGTGGAAAGTGCGTGGCCGCATATTGACAGTGCCTATGGGGCATAACAGTGTGAAAAGTGCGCGGGCACACTTCCAGGTGCGTGGCCGCGCACGTCCTATCCAGGAATAGTGTCCTTTTTGCATAGGAGAAGGTATATGTGTTTGGGCCAGACCCTACTTGTTATATATACATGAAAGAACGGTAGTTTTGGGACTTTTGACACATCTAGACCTAAGTAAGCCAAGGAGGAGGTTGAGAAGCAAAAGCTCAAGGATTTCATCATTCAATCCTCACTCAAGACAAGGGTTTGGATTGTTTTATGTTTTTTATTTAACATAAACATTGTCATGATGAATTACTCCATATCCATAGAGTAGTTCTCTTTAGCGTTTGATGGATTTGGTGTAGTGATACTTGTTTTTGGATAATTAAATTTAGTTTTTATGTATTGAATCGTTTTGGATGTTTTAATCATGGCTTCAATATTCACTAGTCATGTAATCGAGAGAGGCATAACTTGTGATATTTTTGTTTTATATTTTCTTGGTTGAAGTCATTAATTCATTTTAGTAATCGAAAGAGGCTAGTTGAAATGTTGATTAAACTAAGTTAGGAGGATAATCGAAGAGGTTCTCCTAAAGACCAATCCACTACAAATTCTTGCATATCTTCACGTACTTAGAATTGGTTCATCTTGTGAGATTGAGACATAATCGAGAGAGGCGTTTCCAATAATAAGTTGAACTAATAACCAAGTGAATTCGAGAGGCTCACATGAACATTAGAAGTGAATTATCTAGAGTTAAATCCCAAACATTTTTCTTGCACCTATCCTATCAACCCTATGTTCTCCTAATTGATAACTTCCTTTGCTTAATACTTTTGTTGGTTGTCATTAGCCAATAGTTTAGACTCGTAATTTTAGTTTTAATCATATAAACCTCAATTGTTGATCATCTTGGATAGCAATCTAGCTACAAACTACGATAATAGTGTTTAACTCCAATCCCCGTGGATACGATATTATAAATTACTATATTCGAATAGCTAGCATATTGTGTGTGTTTTACGCTCATCAAATTTTGGCATTGTTGCCGGGGATTGGCTATTAATAGTGTTTGAAATAGTTTGTAGTGCTAATTCAGGAATTAGGTTTTAGCTTTTTCTTTTCTTTTTCCTTTTCTATTTTATGTTCTTCATTAGTTAACTTCTTTTCAAGATTTATTTTGTAGTTATTTATAAGTTGGAGAATATACTATAGATATTGAACTCTAAAAGTTGTGAAGATGGAGTGAAACCAGCCTAAGAAAATGGTTAAAGAGTTAGCAAATGAATATTATCAGTGATTTTCTATGTGTTTTAAATACGGTGAAAATAATCTATGGGTTGGCTGTCAAGCAGGTATGTGTTCCTCCTATGGTTCGTATTTTGAACAGTTCTCACTCTATTTAAACTCCGTACATGTATGAGGATTCATATGGGCACAAACTTGACTCTGGTTGGGATGAATACCCTTGTTATAAATGGAATGGAAGCGAAATGATACAACCACCTCAAGGGGGAATGGTAGTTAGGAAGAGCTTGTGTATAAGTTCATAAATAAGTCGGTAGAGAAATTTACACAAGATGATGAAGCCATGAACAACCTAACAACACAAGTGAGTCAATTGGTAAGCACATTGTAAGGAAGCTGATTGTGTTGTGATGGTGAATATATGGAGGAGATACCCTGTGGGAATGAGACTACACAAGAGGATGAGTATCCACAAAAAGATCTTTTCACTGTTAAAGATGACTCTGATTCAATTGAGATGATCGAAAATAAGGTTGTGGTTGAGTGTGAAGCAACGGAAGAAGAGTTCAAACCCCCATCTACCTTTCCACATCTGCAACATGTAGTAGAAAAGAATGAGAAACAAATGGTCTTGGATATACCAGAAGAATATTCACTTGACCTATCGTCTTTGTTTTCTTATTCTAACCTTGATCATGTGGATTTTGTTTTTGGGTATTTATAGGAATATATATGGATTGATCCTGTGAAAGAATGCCGAAAAAAGTTAAGGATCATCATGAACGAGAAATTCACCGCTCAAGATGAGGACAAGAAAGAAAGAAAAGAGTGGTTCACCCTGGTATCCATAGAAGAATCGAGCTTAATGAGCTCCATAAAGAATCACAAGGAGCAAAAACGAGGAATGAATTCAGAATTAGGGGTGGAGTACATAAGTTCTCGGAAAACAAGAAAATTCAGGGAAGTTTTCTTAACCTTATACTTTTTAATTATGTGTCATGGGGACATACCACAACTTAAAGTGTGGGGTTGGGGTATCTTTGTATGATGTATGTATGTTTGTTTAGTTTTTGTTTTTGTCAGTTTTAGTAGTATAGATAAGAAAAAAGTGACAACCCATAAAAATTTAAAATTTTCATCTTTTCTCGAGGATGTATATCATTCGACGGGTTTCTTGAGGGATTAAAGTCAAAAGAAAAATGCAAAAAGATTTTCTTTTCTTAGGTAGTGTATTAATTCCCCCTTGATTTTTCTTTGGGTCGCGGTTCTTTTCAAAGAATTTTGTTTGAACCAGATGTAGTTAGCTTTTATTTTTGTTAGAAGTAACAAACCTAGTGATATGATTTGAATTGAAACAATTTCTCTTGACTTGGTTATGCCTTGAGAATAGTAAGTGCTTTAGTTGCGACGCTTAGCCTTAGATTTTGACTCTTGACGAGGCCAATCCTGAGTGAGTCATGTGTGTGTGAAATTTTTGTGTTATTTTGTGCATTGTATTTGATGTTTAGAATGTGTCTCGTGTGTTTGCAAAGCAAAATAGTAGTCTTGTTTATTCTTGCAAGTGATATAGGCTTTAAGCTATAATCACATCTCCCACAAACCTACAATGACTTCTCCTTATTAGTTGCCATGACCTCACTTATTACCGGCTGATTTCCATAAGCTCATATTGCACTTACCATAACACATCCCAATTAGCAACTCAAATGCACATTCAACCTTGTGATAGTCGTGCCATCTTCCTCAAGTGATCTGAGTCACATCGTAATATATATATATTCCACTGGATAGAAGGTAAAACTCTTTATAGGAGCCTCATCAAATAATTATCCCGGCTGCTTAGCCTCATATCCACATCTTTCTCTTACCTCCCCATGGTATAACCACTATGTAATCAATCAATCTTCTAAGTCTACACAAATCCACAGGTTGTAAGAATCTGTTTCATTGCACCATTAAACAATTAAAAAAATCTATCAACACGTCCAAAACATAAGACTCTATTGTACACCAAGAAGATAATCAAGCATTTTGGTTCCCTTAGTTTTTTAAGCAAACCCCTGTCATCACCTTCGAACTTTCTAAGGGGTCGTTTGGTAGGTATAAAAAGGTATAGTGTTGGTATAAAAATTTAATTCAACCTTAATACTTTGTTTGGTTAGCAAACTCTGTATATGTTATCCCGGGATTAAAATTAGTTCCGGGATAACTTATACCTTGTAGAGGGTGGGGTAATTAGTGCCAGGATAACTTATACCTTCTTCTTAGAAATTATGCAATTGTCATTTTTAATACAACATACCAAACATTGGATAAAAAATAACACCAGAATAACTAATCCTAGCATAACTTATCCCAGCTAACTTATCCCGCCATAAACTGTATTCAAACCAAACGACCCCTAAATATAAGAAGTCATTACCAAAACAAAATGCACAAACTTGGTCAATTGTCCACAATGACCCTAATAGCATCAAGCTTCCTCAAAGTCTCTGGCTACCTTAACAAAACGTCCATAATGATACGCTTGCACCTCTAGTACAACCATTTTTCGAAGCAGACCACCCGATCATCGATGCTCCTACTTGACTTTCTGTCAATTCATACACTACGAGACATGTCCAACAATGTCCTTTTTCATCCCGCACCACCAATAATGCTACCCTAAAATCATGGTACATCTCTGTAGCATCCTGATAAATAGAATACCACAAACTATGAGTCTCTTCAAGGATCAACTCCCTCGAACCATCAATATTAGGAACACAACTTTTACCCTAAAGTTGTAATACACCATCATCACTAAGGACCGCCTCCTTATCACCTCCCTCACAATAACATGTCCTTAAGAATAAGCCAATATGATTCCACATACTAACGAGCCTTAATAAGCTCAAACAAGGATGAATGCACAATAGCACAACAAGAACTCTAATAAGATCGAAAATATACAATTTTGCAGATCTATCGGCCAAAGTCTGAACATCCACGGCCCAAATACCTCTCCTTAGTTGGAATAAATAGCAAAATACCCATAATCCTTGTTGCCTCACATTTAAATCCTCCTGCCTGAACAAATGTTGAAGACTTTGATGATCAATATGACCCTCACATGACACACCATGCAAGTAATGCCTCCAAATCTTATGTACATGTATAATAGCTGCTAACTTCAAATCATGTACCGAAAACTCTTCTCATAGGACTTCAACTATCGTGGCACACAAATCACTCTACTATTTTTCATTAACCAAGACCAATGCATGAAGCATCACAATACACTGTGTAAAGCCTGAACTTGTGGGCAACACCAACACTTGGACTTAAATAGATGAAACCCCCTCTACAAAGAGACGATAGTAGTATGCCCTCGTAACACAAGGGGAAAACATCATGCACCACATCTATATCATGATTATAACTCGCTAGTTCCCAACTGATATCGAGCACTCAACATCACATACAAATGAATAGAAAGAAACTGAATATATATGCTTAAAGATGAAATAAATTAACACGATAAGGAATCAAGAAAGAGAAAGTTCCTAAAGCACTATAGCCTCTCGCGGATAGATACTAATGTTTCGGTAATGATCCATAAGACTCTACTAGGCCTGCTCCTAATTATGAGACTCTTAAAATCTAGAGCTTTGATACCAACTTTTCACGACCCCAAATCACACCATAGGTCATGATGGCATCTTACCTGCTTGCAAGGCAAGCCAAGAATAATCAACAACAATAACATCTATCTGGAAAGAATATATATAGACGGATATAAATGAGTAGGGAAGGGGGACTCTATGTGCTACGAATCGGATCAAGCATAGTAGCTCACCACAAAGTATGCAATAAAATACTCCTACCCATCTCAATGGGTTCCACTAATATCAGTCTCATAACTTGCACACAAATATGCAAAAGTGTAATATTATTAAAAAACCGCGACTAAGTAAGTATTAAGTCTGGCCTCGAAGAAGTAGTGGAGAGGGATCAACATCAACACTTACTAACAACTCAATAAGTATAAGAAACATAATTAGACATAGTAAATCTGGAATTTGGACATGCTTTTCAAACAAAGTGATATAGCACAATATCAGTTATCTCAATTCTTTTCATAATAATGATATGAGTAAGTTATTATTCATATATATTTTAGAGTTGCTGCACAAGTCGAGGCTACCAATGCATACTCATGAACCAATACCAAATCTCAATGCACAATTCAATATTTTCAATATAATTAATAGCTACTACACGAGTCAAAGATACCAATACATGCTCATGATCCAATACCAAGACCTCCCTGCACAAATCCATATCCTAGTATCCAAACTAGCACCAATTTAGGTGTCTGCGCTCCCTGGGCCCAAAGTAACATGGGTAATCACCTAATCTCTGCCAAACCAGCAACTCTTCAATAAGCTTTGGGTGGTCTGAACCATCCCGAATCATGCTTGAGTCCCTCGGGACCCATATGATCATAGCAACAAGTCCCAATACCTTATAAATGCTCGAACATGACAACAATCTCAAAATCAATAATTGAAGATCAAAATCCATCTATTAACTTTCAAACATTCTAAGTTTGCCGAATGCATTCGGATCACACTTAGACATCTCGGATTATAATCAAACTTTTAACACAAGTTCCAATCAACTAAGTGAACATATTCAAGGTATCCAAACCATAATCAGAGTCCAATAGTATCAAAGTCAACTTCGGTCTAACTTGATAACTCTCCATTTCTTCAAGTTGTCAACTTTCGACAAATAGAGTCAAATCCTTCTAGGAATTTCGGAATCCGAATTCGAACATACACCCAAATCCAAAATCACCATAAGAATCTATTGAAATCATCAAATCTCGATTCTGAGTTTACTCAAAAATTAAAACCTTGGTCAGCTCTTCCAACTTTAAGCTTCTAAATTGGAAATTACTCTTCCAAACCATCCCCGAACATCTCTGATGTCAAAACCAACCATACAAGTAAGTTATAATGCATCATATGAAGCTAATCAAGGTCTCAATCAATCAAACAGAATGCTAGATCTCAAAATGACTGATCAGATCGTTAAAGTATCTCAATTAGCAAATGCCAATCCAAAGCTAGTGTCAAATTAAAAAAAATTCATATGCTGCATTTTATTAAACTTGAACTTCCTTTGGTAACAATATTTACAAGCACAAGCACTTTTTTGATCTCCCGACATATCATGGTTAGAGCGATTTAAAGTAGCATGGTGTGAATCTCGCATCTTGGACTAACATCCCACTATGGCTGCAGTGTGCTTCTATTAACATGATCCTGAGTATTAATTCCAAAAGGAGATTCAAAATTTTTATAGTTATTGTGAAATCCCATTCTCCATATATACATGTTGTATGGTTTCACGTTTTGGTTCTGCACAACAGTTGCATCAGGACACAATTTGATTTCCAAAATTTCCGACTACCGCATCAAAAGAAGTTTACCTTCTATCATTCTCTAAGCTAGAAAGGAGGCCGTAAATGAGATTTTGTTATGACAAATGTTGTTGATCTCTGTTGCCTATAACAAAAAAGTGATCTCTCTATCTTTTCTCTCCGAATAACTTTTAACGGCTTAACTATAACGAGCTTTAAGCATGAACCTATCAAATTTAAGTGCCATATGAGTCAAGTGCTAGAGAAATAAAGTAGAGATTATAGGAAAGCAGATTATCTTCTCGGAGAAGGGGTTCACTCACAAGTCAAAATAATAAGCAAACACTTGAAAGTTAGAGCAAGGGATCACCTAGTGAATGGACGAGCTCAAAAAGGGAGGAAGGCAAGAATTATGCATTTAGAGAAATGACAGTCTGAATCTTATTTTAACAACGAGAATAACTGACTAAGTCATGCCACTAACTTGCATGCTCTGAGGGAAGGAGTATAGGGACGGTGCCACACAGGGGCGTCCAGAACATCAAAACACTCCTTCAGATGAGATGAACCCAATAATAGATGGAATTTCTTCAAAATCTATTTATGCTAACACGTATTACCATAATTCTAAGAATCAGTCATTGCTAGGCATACCACCTATAATGGGATGCCCACTATCATCTTTAAGACGACATATTACTATGGTATGGAGGAAAGGGAATGAATGCGAAAAATTATCGAAAGATTCCTGCAACCATGACCATAAATCGATTGTCTTAGGTCAAGATTAAAGGAGAAAATTCCAATGACGGGTCTGTGAAAATTGGGGTATATGATAATTAATATCGTATTTTCTAACTTCACAACTGATAAATACTTCAAATTTATATGGTTTATTAGATTTAAGGGATATATATGTGGCTTCTAAGTTGGTCACCTGACTTCAAACCAGAGGAGGACATCCCAATTACTCTAGTATGGTTTCTTTCGCTTGGCTTTCCTTTTTATATGCGTACCTGGCACTATTTCAGTTGGTACACCATTAATTCAGTTGTCACTATTTAGGGTCGAAGACAACCAGTGTGGAACTCCTTCTGGTTCTGTTTTATTCTATCAGACCTGTCAACAGAGTTAAAAGTGATATTGACCGAGAACAATGGTCAACCAGAGATCGTTACCAGCCATACAGTGGAGATCAGAGAAACAACTGCCCTGGACGCAACCCTATTCGAGGTGGTAGAAAAAATCATCGAGGTCAGAGCTCTCGATGGCCCATGAGCAAGATTGGTTTCCACAAGAATGCCGAGATCAAAGAGGCACCACGGTTGTCGGAATATAACTTCAACGTTGATGCGTCATCTATCTTATTAATCATCGGGCGCATCAAAGACACTAGGTGGCCTAGACCTCTGCAGAGTGATTCGGCCCAGAGAAATCCTAATCAAACGTGCAATTATCATGGCACCCATGGACATAGGATAGAAGATTGCAGACAGCTGAGGTAGGAGGTCGCCCGATTGTTCAACGAGGGGCATCTTAGAGAATTCTTAAGCGATAGGGCTAAGAACCACTTCAGAAACAAAGATTCAAACAGGATGAACGTGCGAGAGGAGTCACGACATGTTATCCACATGATTGCTGGAGGAGTCGATATTCCTCGAGGACTCGTATTTAAGCGCACCAAGGTTTCGATTACAAGGGAAAAGCGATCTCGGGATTATATACAAGAAAGGACCTTGTCTTTTAGTGACGAGGATGCAGAGGGGATGTTACAACTCCATAGAGAATCATTGCTAATATCTGTTCCTATGTATAAAACTCAATTTAAACGTGTTTTGATTGATCTAGGTAGCTCGCCCAACATCATTCGATCGAGGGTCGTAGAACAGCCCGACCTACAGGATCAAGTTGTGCCCGCGGAACAAGTACTTAATGGCTTCAACATGGCATGCGAAACCACCAAAAGTGAAATAACTTTGCCAGTGAACGTGGCCGGGACCACCCAAGAAACGAATTTCCATGCGATCGATGGTGACATGAGGTATAACGCCCTATTCGAAAGGCCATGGATCCATAACATGAGGGCAGTACCCTCGACCCTTCATCAGGTTCTGAAGTTCCCGACACCAAAGAGAGTTAAAACGGTCTACAGGGAGCTACTCGCCGCCAAAGAAACGTTTGCAGTCGACGAAGTGATACTATCGATGCTCTCATCAAAGGGATCATTCAAAGGGAAAACAAGAGGCCAAATAGCAATCACAGACACCGACCTTGACCCAATCAGAGAAACAGTGGACTGAAGAGGATGCCGGCTACGGGGTCCCTCGGTCTTTCATAGTCCCAGATGACTCTGACTCTACCAAGTTAACGGTCGAAGAGTGAGGACAAGTCACACTAACCGAAAATCAGCCCGAACGAAAGGTATACCTGGGCACAGGGCTAGCCCCGAGCTTAGAGGAAAAATTATTCAATTCCTTAAAGCTAACACGAATTACTTTTCTTGGTCCCATCTCGATATAACAGGGATCCCACCGGAAATCACCACTCACAAACTAAGCTTGGATCCAAAGTTCCATCCGGTGAGCAAAAATGAAGACCCCAGTCCGAAGTCAAGCATGCCTTCGTCAAAAACAAGGTAGCCAAACTTCTTAAAATAGGATACATTCGGGAAGTAAAGTATCTCGAATGGTTAACGAACGTAGTAGTAGTCCTTAAGAAGGGAAATAAACTTAGAATGTGTGTAAATTACAAAGACTTGAATAAAGCATGTCCCAAGGATTCTTTTCCTTTGCCTAATATCGATCGCATGATCAATGACATAGCCGGCCATGAGATCCTCAGTTTTCCCATGCCTATTCCGGGTACAACCAAATAAAGATGAACCCGGAAGATCAGAAAAAGACCTTGTTTATCACTAAGTTCGGCACCTACTATTATAATGTAATGCAATTCGGACTAAAAAATGCTGGTAAAAATTATCAACGCCTAGTAAACCGGATGTTCGAAGAACAAATAGGAAAATCAGTGGAGGTTTATATGGATGACATGTTAGTTAAGTCCCTTTGAGCAGAAAACCATTTAAAGCATTTTCAGGAAACTTTTGGTAGACTGAAAAGGTACAACTTGAAGCTCAACCCAGAAAATTGTGCATTCGGGGTCGGCTCAGGAAAGTTTCTTGGCTTCATGGTATCCAATCGACGACTCAAGATCAACCCCGATAAAATCAAAGATATCGAGGATATCACGGTAGTAGACAACGTAAAGGCTGTACATAGGCTAACGGGGCGCATAGCCGCCCTGGGACGATTCTTCTCGAGGTCCTCATATAAGAGTCACTGGTTCTTCTTGTTACTAAAAAAGAATAATAACTTCATGTGGACTCAAGGATACCAACATGTCTTGGAGGATCTAAAACGGTACTTATCGAGCCCACCACTGCTTCACACACCAAAAATGGACGAGCAGATTTACTTGTATTTAGCTATATCAGAGATAGCGGTAAGTGGAGTCTTGGTCCAAGAAGAGCAAGGTACGCAATTCCCTATCTAGTATGTTAGTTGGACCTTAGGCAAAGCCGAAAGCAGGTATCCTTACCTAGAAAAGTTGGTGCTCGCTTGGATAAGCGCCTCTAGGAAACTAAAACCATACTTTCAGTGTCATCCCATATATGTTGTAACAACCTATACGCTTTGAAATATTTTGCATAAGCCCAAACATTCGATTTGGTTGGCCAAATGAGCCGTAGAAATAAGCGAGTACGATATTGAATGTTGAATCCGAACAGCCATCAAGTCTCATATCTTGGCGGACTTCATGGCTGACTTCACGTTGGCCCTCGTACCTGAGGTTGAAAGAGAACTCTTAGTACGGGTACCTCCTAGATAATTTGGACCTTCTTTACAAATGGTGCTTCGAACGCAAAAGGGTCCAGACTAGGCATCGTACTAAACCACCCACAGGTAACGTAGTTAGAAAATCTATCAGAACTACAAAATTGACTAACAATGAGGCCAAATATGAGGCCATGATTGCAGGTCTCAAATTCGCTAAAGGATTGGGAGTGGAGGTCATCGAGGCCAGGTGTGATTCCCTCCTCGTAGTGAACCAAGTTAATAGGACCTTTGAAGTCCGAGAAGACCGAATGCAGAGATACATGGATAAGCTACAGGTAACTCTGCTACGATTCAAAGAATAGACCTTGCAGCATGTACCTCGAGAACAAAACAGTGAGGCTGATGCCCTCGCAAACCTAGGGTCATCGGTCGAAGACGAAAAACTCATTTCGGGAGTTGTCGTACAACTCATGAGATTGGTGATCAGAGAAGGTCATGCCGAGATAAACTCCACAAGTTTGACCTAGGATTAATGAAACAAATATGTAGAGTATTTAAAGAACGGGAAGCTCCCATTAAATCCAAAGGAGTCGAGAGCTCTACGCATAAATGCAACACGATTCACCTTGTGCACGAGAACACATGCGGAAATCATTCGGGTGCCGAATCATTGGTCCACAAAGTGATCAGAGCTGGATACTACTAGATCGACATGGAGAAAGATTCAAGGGAGTTCGTTCGAAAATGCGACAAATGCTAAAGTCATGCACCAATGATTCATCAACTCGGGGAACTGCTTCATTCAGTCTTGTCCCCATGGCCGTTCATGAAATGGGGAATGGACATCGTCAGCCCTCGTCCATCGGCCCCAGGTAAAGCTCAGTTTATTTTATTTATGACTGATTATTTTTCTAAGTGGGCTGAAGCATAGACTTTCGAGAAAGCCAAAGAAAAGGAAGTCATAGACTTTCTTTGGGACCACATCATTTGTCGATTCGGGGTGCCCTCAGAGATTGTGTGCGATAATGGAAAATAGTTCATCGCCAGTTGGGTGACTAGATTTCTCGAGGATCACAGATCAAAAGGATCCTATCAACACTTTATTGTCCCACTAGGAACGGACAAGCCGAATCGACCAATAAAACTACCATCCAAAATCATGTAAAGAGACTGACCAACGCCAAAGGGAAATGGAGGGAAATCCTACCCGAGGTTCTTTTGGCATACCGCAATACATCGAAGTCCAGTACAGGAGCTACCCCATTATCATTAGTTTATGGCGTCGAAGCTCTAATATCAGTCGAGGTTGGAGAACCTAGCATCAGGTTTCGATATTCAACGGAATAGTCAAATGGCGAGGCCATGAATTCAAGCCTAGAATTGTTGGATGAATAATGTGAACCCGCCCTCATCTGATTGGCCGCCCAAAAACAGCGAATCGAAAGATACTACAATCGAAGATCCAATCTTCGACATTTTAACATCGGGGACTTGGTGCTAAGGAAATTCACCCTCAACACCTGAAACCCGAACGAAGGAAAACTAGGTCCAAACTGGGAAGGACCATACCAGATTCTCGAAGTCACCGGAAAAGGGTCCTACAAGCTTGGAACGATAAATGGGGAACAACAACCGAGCAATGGGAACATATCACACCTAAAATGATACTACTGGCAAGGTACGGCCCCCCTTCTATTTTCATTTTTGTTTTAGACTAACTCTTGCAGGTGATCAACAAGAATCGACGGTAGATTTTTCGGCAGACGAAACAAGGTCTTTAGGTCTGAAAGCACGTGTTTCACTCTTTTTCCCTTAGACTGATTTTGTCCCAAATGTGTTTCTCAGCAAGGTTTTTAATGAGGTAACAATGAATTGTGCTAACTTAGAATCAAGCCCGATTACGAATCGGCATCGAAGATCAATTCAACAGTATTCGAGGCTCCTGTGCAATCAACCTCGAATACTAGGGGGAGGCTACCCTTGAATATACATTATCTTTGAACATCAAGGAAGCTAATTCATAAAATGAGGATCTCGATAGATAAGATTTATTGTAACGGTCAGAACGAACTGTGCCCACATAGATTGATCGATCCCTGACTTAAACATGTACGCATGTATGACTATTTTTTTATCAAGAATAAAGAGAAGTACTTTCCTTGAAAATATCGAGTGTTTAAATTTTTTCCTCTTTACATCTCCTAAAGAGCTTTGTACTACAACGGGCCTAAGGGCAATACTTAACAGAAACACGAACGATCTCTCCCTCACTCGGGGACTAACGTTCAGCTCAAACACCCTGAGTTATCGAGCCTCAAATACAAAAGACCTAATAGGCAGCTCCTCGATCTCTAATTGTCACGACCCAAAATTTCCACCGTCGGGACCGTGATGGCGTCTAACGTTGAACCCGCTAGACAAGCCAACCTATTTAATCATATTTATTAAAACCTTTGTTATCAAGTATAAACAAGTAAATATCGACATTTCCATCAACAAAAGCTAAAAAATTAGAACAGATTAAATGAATTGCATAACTAACTCCACAAACTTAACAAAATACATCAAATTAGCCAACCCGGATCTTTGGAGTCAAAACTCACAGACGGTCTAAGAGTAGTACACAAAATAGTCTGAAAGAAATAATACATATGTTTCTGGAGTATAAAAATCAGAAATAAAATGGAGTAGGGAAGGGGACGCCAAGACCTGCGGACGCTTGCAGGCCTACCTCAGTGTCTCCGGTGGACTGAAGGAAGCCTCCTCGATCAGTTTCCACAAGGTCCTATACCGGGAACTACACAACATAAATATGTGCAGGTGTAGTATCAGTACAACCGACCCATGTAATGAGTAAGTGTCAAGCCTAACCTCGGCGAAGTAGTGACGAGGCTAGGACACGACAAGTAATATCACATGTGCAGTTTAATAACATATAAAGTAAATAACGACAGGAAGTAAATAGTTAAGTACAAATAAACAGGGGAAAACATGCTGGGGAAAAGGGGTTGCAATTACTGAAATGATGGGCCAAGGCAGCAGTTGAAATATCAAAATAACAACAGGAATTAACAACACAGAACAAACAAGTAAATAGAAATGGCACGGCATGTCCCCCGTGCTAAAATATCATAAACACGGCACAGAATGTCCCCTCGTGCTAAAATATCATAAACACGACACGGAATATCCCCTCGTGCATAAATATCATAAACACGGCACGGAATGTCCCCTCGTGCATAAATATCATAAACACGGCACGGAATGTCCCCTCGTGCATAAATATCATAAACACGGCACGGAATGTCCCCTCATGCATAAATAACATAAACGCGGCACGGAATGTCCCCTCGTGCATAAATATCATAAACACGACACGAAATGTCCCATCGTGCATAAATAACATAAATGCGGCACGAAATGTCTCCTCGTGCATAAATAACATAAACACGGCACGGAATGTCCCCTCGTGCATAAATAACATAAACACGACACGGAATGTCCCCTCCTGCATAAATAACATACACATGGCACGGAATGTCCCCTCGTGCATAAATATCAAAACAACAGTTTGGCAAGAAATCAACAATAAGAAACTATAAATGCAAAGGAACAATCAACATGAGTAATACCGTCCCGGCAAGGGACATATCTATAACCAATCTTACACAAATATATAACTTATCAAATATTCCTCAACCAAACATATACTCAACAATATTCACAACTAAGAATTTACATCAAATGAATAACCACCTATTGATGTTAAATCCATAACACAGTGAATATCGATGAAATCACACAATTCATAAAGACCGTCTCACGGGCATGTTGACAACAATGTATAGTTACTCGTCACCTCACCTATACGTGAACATGGAATAAACACGTAGAAAATAAGACTCAACATTGATTCCCTCAAGCTAAGGTTAGGCCAAACACTTACCTCGACTCCCACGATCAAAATCAAGCCTCAAGCACCGCTTTTCCTTTTGAACCCGACTCCAAATCAATCGTATCTAGACATAATCGCCTCAATAACATCAATAAAGGATAAACAATTCAATTCCAATGCTTAATTATAGACTTTCTAACATTCTTCCCAAAAATCCAAAAATCGACCCCGGGCCTGCTTGGTCCAAATACGAGGTTCGGACCAAAACCCGATTATCCATTCACCCACGAGCCCGAAATATATAATTTGTTTTGAAATCCGACCCCAAAACGAGGTCTAATTCCCAATTAATCAAAAAGCTCTAACTCTACCCAAATCCCTAATTTTCTACCCTTAATCTCATGTTTTAGGCCTAGAAATCTTATGGGTGTTGATAAAAATAGAAGAGAATGAGTCAAAGATTACTTACCTAGGAGCTTATGGTGAAGAATTTCTTCAAAAATCGCCCAAGGAGGTGTGGGGAAGAAGAAGTTATGAAAAATGGAGAAATTTCTGTATGGTATTCTGTTTTGACTAAAAATAAATAGCTGGGCGAATTTGACCTATGCGATCGCGGCAGACTTAATCCGATCGCATAGTGTACATGACACTGACCTCCGCAATCATGACCTATGGACCGTGTTTGCACTGAATAGTTTGCTACCCAGCCCCAGCCCCTCACTAAACCTACGCGATCGCGACTGAAGGGGTGCGTTCGCGTAGAGCAAAGACCCTAAAGCTCCATGTTCGCACCCAGATCTTTGCATTCGCGTAGAGAAAAATAACCCCCATCCCAATTTGAACATTGCGGCCTCATAACTTACACCGCGATCGCGAAGAGTAAATAACTGGACACCAGAAACTGCTCCCAAACACCAGATTTTCACTAATTTTCACACCCCGACGCCTACCCAAAACTAACCCGAGCCCTCGGGGCTCAAAACCAAATATGCACACAGCCTCAAAAACATCCTACGGACTTATTCGTGCGATCAAATCACCAAAATAACATCATAAACATCGAATTAAACCCCAAAATCAATGAAATTTCTCAAAACTTCTTTAAACATCAAATTTTGCATTTATGGTCCGAATCACGTCAAATGAGTTCCGTTTCTTACCAAACTTTACAGACATAATATATATATTATATCGAACCTGTACCGAGCTCCGGAACAAAATACGGGCCCGATACCACAGGTTTCACATAGAATTTCATTTTCAAAAACTTCTTATATTTTCAGAAAACAATTTCTTTTAAAAATTCATTTCTCGGACTTGGGACCTCGGAATTCGATTCTGGGCATACTCCCATGTCCCATATTTTCCTAGGGACCCTCCGGTACCGTCAAATCACGATTCCGGGTCCGTTTACCAAAAGTGTTCACCGAAGTCAACTTAATGCAAATTTCAACTCAAAAATATCATTTTTATCAGTTTTTCACATAAAAGCTTCCCGAGTAACGCCCGGGATGCGCACGCAAATTGAGGTGAGATATAAAGAGCTTTTCATGACCTCGGAACACAGAATTAACTATAAATACACGGGATGACCCTTTTGCGTCATCACAATCTCCACCTCTAAAACAAACGTTCGTCCTAGAACGAACATAGAAAGGTACCGAAATCTGTGAAAAGATGGGGATATCGGCTCCGCATATCGGACTCGGACTCCCAAGTAGCTGCATCGAAAGGCTGACCTCTCAACTAAACACGGACCGAAGGATAACTCTTCGATCTCAACTGACGAACCTATCAGGCTAATATGGCTATCGGCTCCTCCTCATAAGTCAAATCCTTGTCCAACTGGACACTGCTGAAGTCTAGAACATGAGAGGGATAGGCAAGATACTTCTGAAGCATAGATACATGAAACACCGGATGCACGGCTGATAAACTCAGTGGCAAAGAAAGTCTGTAGGCCACCTCTCCTAGCTTCTCAAGAATCTCAAAGGGACCAATGTACCTAGGGCTCAACGTGCCCTTCTTTCCGAACCAAATCACGACCTCTGCAGTCTGCATAACTCTTCTGCCTGGACTGAGCTGTACGAAGTCTATCCTGAATGATCCTCACCTTATCCAAGGCATCCTGGACTAAATCTGAACCCAACAACCTAGCCTCTCCCGGTTCGAACCACCCAACTGGCGACCGACACCGCCTACCATTCAACGCCTCATAAGGAGCCATCTGAATGCTCGACCGGTAGTTGTTGTTGTAGGAAAACTCCGCTAAAGGCAAAAACTCATCCCATGAACCTCCAAAGTCAATGGCACATGCTCGCAACATATCCTCCAATATTTGAATAGTGCGATCGGACTGCCCGTCCGTCTGAGGATGAAACGTTGTACTCAAATCAACCCATGTGCCCAACTCACGCTGAAATACTCTCCAGAAATGGGAGGTAAACTGATTACCTCGGTCAGAAATAATGGACACGGGCACACCATGCAAGCGAACAATCTCCCTGATGTAGATCTTTGCCAACCTCTCCGTAGAATACGAAACTGATACAGGAATGAAGTGTGCTGGCTTGGTCAGCCTATCCACAATGACCCACACCGCATCAAATATCCTCTAAGTCCGTGGGAGTCCAACTACGAAATCCATGGTAATACGCTCCCACTTCCACTCGGGAATATCAATCTACTGCATCAAAACACTGGGTCTCTGGTGCTCATACCTAACCTGCTGACAGTTCAAGCACCGAGCTACATATGCCACAATATCTTTCTTCATCCTCCACCACCAATAATGTTGCCGCAAATCCTGGTACATCTTTGCGGCGCCCGGATGAACGGAATACGGGGAACTATGGGCCTCCTGCAATATCAACTCACGAATCCCATCAACATCAGGTCCTGCATTCTCAAGACTCCATCATCATCAACTGTGACCTGCTTGGAACCTCCGTGCCAGACCGTATCCCTAAGGACACATAAATGACGATCATCATATTGCCGGTCTCGAATACGATCAAACAATGAAGAACGGGACACAGTATCAGTCAAAACACTACCAGTCTCAGAAACATCCAATCTCATGAACCGATTGGCTAAAGCCTGAACATCTAAAGCAAGCGGTCGCTCCCCGACCGAAATATAAGCAAGATTACCCATACTGACTGATTTTAGGCTTAAGGCATCGGCCACCACATTGGCCTTTCTCGGATGATATAGAATGGTAATGCCATAGTCTTTCAACAGCTCCAACCATCTTCTGTGCCTCATATTCAACTCTTTATGCTTGAACAGATACTGCAAAATCTTATGATCTTTGAACACCTCACATGACACACCATACAGATAATTCCTCAAAATCTTCAACGCATGGACAATGGCTGCTAACTCTAAATCATGAACTGGATAGTTCTTCTCATGAACCTTCAACTAACGAGAAGCATAGGCTATAACCTTGCCATCCTGCATCAACACTGCACCAAGTCAAACCCGTGAAGCATCATAATACACGGTAAATGGCCCTGAACCTATAGGCAAAACTAACATCGGTGTCGTGGTCAAGGCTGTCTTGAGATTCTGAAAGCTCGCCTCACACTCATCTGACCACCTGAACTGGGCACCATTTTGAGTCAACCTGGTCATCGAGGCTGCAATAGATGAAAATTCCTCCTCAAACCAACAATAATAACCAGCTAAGCCCAAGAAACTCCGAATCTCTATAGCTGAGGTGGGTCTAGGCCAATCTCTGACTGTTGAAATCTTCTTAGGATCCACCTGAATACCCTTTGCCGACACAACATGGCCCAGAAATGCAACCGAACTCAACCAGAACTCACACTTAGAAAATTTGGCATACGACTGATTTTCCTTCAGAGTCTGGAGGACGACTCGAAGGTGCTGCTCATGCTCCTCTTGGCTGCGGGAGTAAAGCAAACTATAATCAATGAAAACAATCACGAACGAATCCAAATAGGGCCTGAACACTCGGTTCATCAAATCCATAAAAGCAGTTGGGGCATTTGTCAACTCAAATGACATCACCAAGAACTCATAATGCCCATACCGAGTGCGAAAGGCTGTCTTAGGGACATCAGACGCCCTAATCCTCAACTGATGGTAGCCAGATCTCAAGTCAGTCTTGGAAAACACTGTGGCACCCTGAAGCTGGTCGAATAAATCATCAATCCTCGGCAAAGGATACTTATTCTTGATAGTAACCTTGTTCAGCTACCGGTAGTCAATACACATTTTCAATGTGCCATATTTCTTCTTAACAAACAACATTGTCGCACCCCAAGGAGATACACTAGGCCTAATAAAGCCTTTAGTTAGTAAATCCTGTAATTGATCCTTCAACTCCTTTAGCTCTGGCGGGGCCATACGATATGGCGGGGTAGAAATGGGCTGAGTGTCCGGAGCCAAATCAATGCAAAAGTCAATATCCCTGTTGGGTGGCATACCGGCAGGTCAGCAGGGAATACCTCTGGAAACTCACGGACAATGGGCACAGACTCCATAGGAGGAACCTCGGCACTAGAATCACGAACATAAGCCAAATAGGCCAAATAACCCTTCTCGACCATACGCCGAGCCTTCATATACGAGATAACACTGCCGGAAGAATGACCAGGAGTCACCTTCCACTCCAATCGGGGTGCTCCCGGTAAGGCCAAGGTCACAGTCTTGGCATGACAGTCCAGAATAGCATGATAAGGAGATAACCAAGCCATCCCCAAAATGACATCGAAATCAACCATATCAAGAAGTAAAAGATCAACACGGGTCTCAAGACCACCAATAACCACTATGTATGACCGGTAGACTCGATATACCACAATAGAATCACCTACCGGTGTAGACACATATACAGGAGTACTCAGGGAATCACGGGGCATAATCAGATAAGGAGAAAAATATGAGTACACGTAGGAAAATGTAGACCCCGGATCAAACAAAACTAAAGCATCTCTGCTGCAAACTGAAACCATACCTGTAATGACTGCATCGGAGGCCTCAGCCTCAGGTCTGGAGGGAATAGCATAGCATCGGGGTTGAGCCCTACCAATATGAACATCCCTAGGTCAACCTACTGCGGGCTGACCTCTACCCCTCATAGCCTGTCCTCCACCTCTAACTGTCTAGCCTCCACCTCTGGCACCTCGACCTCCACCCCTAGCTGGCGGAGGGGGTGGGGGTGCACCTAGTGCGGGAATCATAGCACGGGAACCATGATGTTGAGAACCACTAGAAGCTCGAGGGAAAAACCTGGAAATGTGCCCTAGAACACCACAAGTGTAACACGATCTCTGCTACTGCGACTGCTGACCCTGAAACTGTCCCTGTCGACCAGAATACCCACTCTGAAAGCTCTGAAGCGGCGGTGCACTGATAGGAGCTTGTGATGCACTGCGGGATACCTTGAGTGCTGACTGGAATGGTCTAGGAGGATGACCTCTGCCAAAAGAATCTCTTCCTCCAGATGAGGCACCACTAAATCGGCCAAAATGACGAGGCCTCTTGTCAAACCCTTGACCACTACCCTGTGATAAGACCATCTCAATCCGCCTGGCCACATTGGCCGCCTCCTGTAATGAAATATTAGTACCTGTCTCTCTGGCCATCTGAAGTCTAATCGGCTGAACTAGCCCCTCAATAAACCTCCTCACCCTCTCTCGATCTGTGGGGAGTATCATGATAGCATGTCGGGCCAAAGTGATAAATCGGGTCTCATACTGGGTGACTTTCATAGAGCCCTACTGGAGACGCTCAAACTGCCTTCGAAGATCCTCTCTCTAGGTAACTGGTAGAAACTTCTCCAAGAATAACTCGGAGAGCTGAGCCCAAGACAACGGCAAAGATCCAACTAGCCTGGTCAAGCAATAATCCCTCCACCAAGTCTTGGCGGTACCAGAAAGGCGGAATGTGGCAAAATCGACCCCATTGGTCTCCACGATCCCCATGTTCCGAAGAACCTCATAGCAACTGTCTAAGTAATCCTGGGGATCCTCTGATGGTGCACCAGTGAAAGTAGTAGGAAATAACTTGGTGAACCGATCCAATCTCCATAAAGCATCAGTAGTCATAGTTGCTCCCTCAACGGCATGTGCCACAATACCCGGCTGAGCTACTCCAATTGTCTGGGGTGCTGGAGTCTGGAACTGAGGAGCCAACTACTCTGGTGTGCGGGTGGCAGGAGTCTGGGCCTCTCCCCCAGCCTGAGAGACGGCTGGTGCAGTAGGAAGTAGACCGACCTGAGCCACGCTCTCCATAAGGCCCACTAAGCGGACCAGAGCATCCTGAAGTACTGGGGTGGAAATGAACCCCTCTGGGACCTGAGCTGGTCCAACTGGAACTGCCTGAGTGGGAATCTCCTCAGAAACCTCCACCTGAGGATCCTTTACTGGGGCTGCTGCTCTGGGCTTAGCCCTGGCTCTGCCTCGGGCTCTAGTAGGAGCTGCAACGGGAGGATCAAGTTGTTGATCGGTAGATGAGGACGCATGTGTTCTCTCCATCTGCGAGAGAATAGAATAAAAATTCAGTTAGCATTTAGAACTCAACTCGCACGACAGAGAAGAATAGATATGAAGTTATTCCTAACTTTGCAGCCTCTGGGGGATTAGTACAGACGTCTCTATACCGATGACTCAGACTCTACCAAGCTTGTCCGTGAATTGTGAGACCTAGGCAACCTAGTGCTCTGATACCAACTTGTCACGACCTGAAATTCCCACCGTCGGGACCGTGATGGCGTCTAACGTTGAACCCGCTAGACAAGCCAACGCATTTAATCATATTTATTAAATCCTTTGTTATCAAGTAAAGACAAGTAAATATCGACCTTTCCATCAACAGAAGCTAAAAATTTAGAACAGATTAAATGAATTACATAACTAAATCCACAAACTTAAAAAAATACATCAAATTAGCCAACCCGGATCATTGGAGTCAGAACTCACGGACGGTCTAAGAGTAGTACACAAAATAGTCTGAAAGAAATAATACATATGTTTCTGAAGTATAAAAATCAGAAATAAAATGGAGTAGGTAAGGGGACGCCAAGGCCTGCGGACGCCTGCAGGTCTACCTCAGTGTCTCCGGTGGACTGATTAAAGCCTCCTCGATCAGTGTCCACAAGGTCCAGTACTGGGATCTGCACAACATAAAGATGTGCAGGTGTAGTAGTAGTACAACCGACCCCATGTACTGAGTAAGTGCAGAGCCTAACCTCGACGAAGTAGTGACGAGGCCAGGACACGACAAGTAAGATCACATGTGCAGTTTAATAACATATAAAGTAAATAACGACAGGAAGTAAACAGTTAAGTACAAATAAACATGGGAAAACATATTGGGGAAAAGGGGTAGCAATTATTGAAATGACGGGGCAAGGCAGTATTTGAAATATCAAAATAACAACAGGAATTAACAACACATAACAAACAAGTAAATAGAAACAGCACGGCATGTCCCCTCGTGCTAAAATATCATACGGCACAGAATGTCCCCTCGTGCTAAAATATCATAAACACAGCACGGAATATCCCATTGTGCATAAATATCATGAACACGGCACATAATATCCCCTCGTGCATAAATATCATAAACATGGCACGGAATATCCCCTCATGCATAAATAACATAAACATGGCACGGAATGTCCCCTCGTGCATAAATAACATAAACGCGACACGGAATGTCCCCTCGTGCATAAATATCATAAACATGGCACGAAATATCTCCTCGTGCATAAATATCATAAACACAGCACGGAATGTCCCCTCGTGCATAAATAACACAAACGCAGCACGGAATGTCCCCTCATGCATAAATAACATAAACACGGCACGGGATGTCCCCTCGTGCATCCCCTCGTGCATATATAACACACACATGGCACGGAATGTCCCCTCGTGCATAAATATCAAAACAACAGTTTGGCAAGAAAATCAACAATAAGAAACTATAAATGCAAAGGAACAATCAACAGGAGTAATACCGTCCCGGCAAGGGACACAACTATAACCAATCTTACACAAATATATAACTTATCAAATATTCCTCAACCGAACAGATACTCAACAATATTCACAACTAAGAATTTCCATCAAATGAATAACAACCTATTGATGTTAAATCCATAACACAGTGAATATCGATGAAATCACACAATTCATAAAGACCGACTCACGGGCATGCTTGACAGTAACGTATAGTTACTCGTCACCTCACCTATACGTGAACATGGAATAAACACGTAGCAAATAAGACTCAACACCTATTCCCTCAAGCTAAGGTTAGGCCAAACACTTACCTCGACTCCCACGATCAAAATCAAGCCTCAAGCACCGCTTTTTCTTTTGAACCCGACTCCAAATAAATCGTATCTAGACATAATCGACTCAATAACATCAATAAAGGCTAAACAATTCAATTCCAATGCTTAATTATAGACTTTCTAACATTCTTCCCGAAAATCGACCCCGGGCCCGCTTGGTCCAAACACGAGGTTCGGACCAAAACCCGATCATCCATTCACCCACGAGCCCGAATATATATTGTTTTGAAATCCGACCCCAAAACAAGGTCTAATTCCCAATTAATCAAAAAGCCCTAACTCTACCCAAATCCCTAATTTTCTACCCTTAATCTCATGTTTTAGGCCTAGAAATCTAATGGGTGTTGATAAAAATGGAAGAGAATGAGTCAAAGATTACTTACCGAGGAGGTTATGGTGAAGAATTTCTTCAAAAATCGCCCAAGGAGGTGTGGGGAAGAAGAAGTTATGCAAAATGGAGAAATTCCCGTATGGTATTCTGTTTTGACTAAAAAAAATAGCTGGGCGAATTTGACCTATGCGATCGCGGCAGGCTTAATGCGATCGCATAGTGTACAGGACACTTACCTCCATGATCGCGACCTATGGACCACATTCGCACTGAATAGTTTGCTACCCAGCCTCAGCCCCTTACTAAACCTACTCGATCACGACTGAAGGGGTGACCCTAAAGCTCCGCGTTCGCACCCAGCTCTTTGCGTTCGAGTAGAGCAAAATAGCACCCAGCCCAATTTGAACATTGCGATCGCATAACTTACACCACGATCGCGAAGAGTAAATAACTGGACACCAGAAACTGCTCCCAAACACCAGATTTTTACTAAGTTTCACACCCCGACGCCTACCTGAAACTCACCCGAGCCCTCGGGGCTCAAAACCAAATATGCACACAGCCTCAAAAACAACCTACGGACTTATTCGTGTGATCAAATCGCCAAAATAACATCATAAATATCGAATTAAACCCCAAAATCAATAAAACTTCTCAAAACTTCTTTAAACATCAAATTTTGCGTTTATGGTCTGAATCACGTCAAATGAGTTCCGTTTCTTACCAAACTTTATAGACATAATATATATATTATATCGAACCTGTACCGGGTTTTGGAACCATAATGCGGGCCCGATACCACAGGTTTCACATAGGATTTCATTTTCAAAAACTTCTTATATTTTCAGAAAACAATTTCTTTTAAGAATTCATTTCTCGGAATTCGATTCCGGGCATATGCCCAAGTCCCATATTTTCCTAAGGACCCTCCAAGACCTTCAAATCACGGGTCCGGATCCGTTTACTAAAAGTGTTGACCAAAGTCAACTTAATGCAAATTTCAACTCAAAAATATTATTTTTATCAGTTTTTCACATAAAAGCTTCCCAGCTACACGCCCAGGCTGTGCATGCAAATCTAGGTGAGATAGAAGGAGGATTTCATGAACTCAGAACACAGAATTAACTAGAAATACACGGGATGACCCTTTTGGGTCATCACACTAATGGCCACGCCCACCCTACTCGGGGACTCTTATCTCGGGCAAACCCGAACAAAATGGGAAAACGAGCTCAATGAGAAGATCCCACACTAAAAGGTTATGACCGATTTAACACGGATCGGAGATGTCCGAATTTGGGACTTGCCGGAATGTTTAGTTGCAAATTTCGGAGAGTTTTGGGACACATAGTCCCTATATATGAGTTTAAGCTTTAGAAATCGGGCCATAGTGAGAACTTTGTGAAGAAGGATCCGGAATGGAATTCCGTCAACTCTGTTAGCTCCTTTGGGTGATTTCGAGGTTAGGAGAGTGTCCGGAATGTATTTTCGAGGTCTGTAGTATATTTAGGCTTGAATTGGCGAAAGTTAGAATTTCGGTGATTTCGGCCGATAGGTGAAATATTGAGATCGGGCTCGGAATGGAATCCGAGAGTGGTTTTAGGTCCGTAGTGTCATTTATGACCTGTGTGTAAAATTTGAGGTCATTCGACTGGTTTTGCCGTGTTTCGACATCGGTTGTGGATTTTAGAAATTTCATAAGTTCTTAGCCTTGAATTCATGCATAATTCTTGATGTTGATGTTATGGGACGTGGTTTGAAGGCTCGACTAAGTTTGAATGAGGTATTAGGACTGTTTGGTAGGTTTGGTTGAGGTCCCGGGGGCTTCAGGTGTGTTTCGGATGCTCAACGGGCATTTTTAGCCTTGTGTGTGATTGCTGGTTTTCTGGTGTAAGTGCAACAGATGTTTGTTCGTTGCGATCGTGTGTGAGGATCCGCGATCGCGCAGTGTATATTTTGGGCCCAGCTGGGTTGGGCAATGCGATTATGGTCTGCGATCATGTAGGTTTGCTGGGCTGCGCAGGGGAAATTATTTAGTGCGTTTGCAAGAAGTCGTCTGCGAATGCGTAGGTCTACCTTCTGCTTGAATCGCGAATGCGTGGAGGCACGGTTTGTAACGACCCGATCGGTCGTTTTGAGCTCTAGCGCATCATTCAGCAGTTTGGGACCATGAGCAGCTTCATTTCAGTATTATAATTTGTACGCATGGTCGGAATTGAAATTCGGGAAGTTCGGATGGATTTGGGAAGGAAATTATCATTTCGGAAGCCTTAAGTTGGAAGAATCAACTAAGATTCGAATTCTGAGTAAACGACCTTTGAATCAGGATTTGAAGGTTCCTACAGGTTCGTATGATGATTTTGGACTTGGGCATATGTCCATATCGGGCATTGGATAACCCGGGAGCATTTCGGCGCACATTGTGGAAGTCAGCATTTTGAAGAAATTTCCTAAGTTTGGCTTGAAGCGCATTTAAGTGATATTGATGTCCGTTTAGGGTTTCGGGCCTGGGAATAGCTCTGTATGGTGATTCTGGAGTTGGGAGCGCGATCGGAAGTGAATTCGGATGTCCGTAGGTTATTTTGAGGTCATTTGGCTAAAGATAGAAATTTGAAGGTTTTTGAGAAATCCAACCGGAAGTGAAAATTTAGATATCGGGGTCGGAATGTGATTCCGGAAGTTAGAGCAGGTCTGTAATGTTGAATATGACTTGTGTGCAAAATTTGGGGTCAACCGGACGTGATTTGATAGGTTTCGGCATCGGAGGTGGAAGTTTAAAATTTCAAGTTCATAAAGTTTGAATTTAGTGCAATTCATTGTTTCAATGTTATTTGATGTGATTTGAGGCCTCGAGAAAGTCCGCATTATGATTTGGAACAGGTTGGTGTAATTGGACGGGGTCCCGGGGGCCTCGGGTGGATTCCGGGTGGTTAACGGATCAATATTTGAAGTTGTAGAAAAGCTGAAGTTGATGTCATCTGGTGTGACCGCACCTGTGAGGCTTTGGCCGCAAGTGCGGAGCCGCAGGTGCGACTTTGGTGCTGCAGGTGCAAGTTTTGGCTGGAACTGAGGAAGCCGCGGGTGCGGGAGTTTGGGCGCACCTGCGGGAGCGCAGGTGCGAAGGTTGGACCGCAAGTGCGGATATCGGGCCTGGGCAGAATATTTTAAAACAGGATTTTTTCCATTTCTCCTCCTATTTTCATTTAGTATGGGCGATTGTGGGGAGCTTCAAGGAGGGATTTTCATCAAGGATCACAAGGTAAGTTATTCCAACTCATTTTAAGTTAAATGCATGGTATAGGTACGGATTTGAGTATGGGAATTGTGAGAATTATGAAATTTTGAAGAAAAACCTAGAATTTGGTATTTTTGAATATTGACCACGAAATTGAGCATGAAATTTGAGTAAATTGTATATTTGAGCTAGTAAAGATACGGGTAGAGTTTATCTTCGAGAAATTTCGAAATCCGGGAACGTTGGGAATTTATATACTTTGAATTTTTACGAGTATTACAGTGAATTTTCATTGCTTTGCTCGTTATTTGGTAGTTTTGGGGCGTTGTGCATCCATTGGAGTCGTCGGAAGGGCTTGGAATCCGGTTATGGAATTTCGGAGCGAGGTAAGTCTCATTTCTAACTTTGTGAGGGGCAATTGTCTCCAATAATACATGCTATTATTTGCTTATGATGAATACATGTTATTATTTGCTTATGTCCGGGTAGTCTAGGACCCACTAGCATGCCTTACGTGTTGTACATGTGATCCTGCCAATAATATTAGATTGATGATGCTATTGAATTGGTAATTTATTTCCTAAGAAAGCTAGAGTGTACCTTCCTTAATCGTTTAGAAAGAGAATTGATTCCTCTGTGGTTAATTGTGTTCCTAATAAGGTATATTATTGAATATTATTAAACTTGGCAAATGAGTTTCAAAGCAAAGATTTAAAGGCTATTCTTCATGATCCTTTAAGAAGAATTTTACCACTTTCCCGGGAAACTGCTTTTGTGATAAATGTGAACTTATTGTGTGAATATGTGTAGCTACGGGTGCCTGAGTCGCATGTATTATTTGCGAGCAGGATAACCCTGTATTTATGTATAACCGCGTCGCATAGTCGATTCGCAAGCGGGGCAGATAGATGCATCAATGGTTCGAGTCGTTCGACCCTCGGCAGTGCACAGTTTATTATTGTTGGTCTGCGCCCTTCGACCCTCGGCATTTTTGTTTGTGCATGATATATGCTGCATATTTCATGTGATTTATACATGTTCATTGGCCAAACGAGTTTGAATTGCCAGCTAAAATGAATAAGAATTGATTTGTTAAATGTGAAATAAGTTGATATTTCTTATCCCTGATTACTATTTAATTGTCTATGATACTCTTGCTTAGCACCTCACTTGATTATATTTAACCGACTTATAGCAAGTATCTAATTCGACCTCTCGTCACTACCTCTCTGAGGTTAGGCAGGATACTTACTGAGTACACATTGTTTTCGTACTCATGCTACACTTGCTGTGCATTTTTATTGCACAGGTACTTTCATAGTGATGAAGCTGGCTTGGAGACTTAGGCGAGCTGCAACATCCGGAGGCGATCCGCAGCTGACAGAGTCTCCCTCGTATTGTATTCATCTTTATTTTAAATTTTCCTTGTCCAATTGTATTTCGGACGAGCTTTGTAGTACTTGTAGAATTCTTAGAAAATTCTCATGTACTTGTGTCACCGGGTTCTGGGATGTATTTGGGATTTAAATGAAATAAATAGAATGGTTTACCTGTCGCATTCATTTAATAAACTTTTATTCGCTCCTCGGGTTGTAAGTGAAAGGTAATGATTTCAAAAATGCTAAAACAGGAAATTTAACTTAACCATTTAATGATTGGCTGCCTGACAGTGGTGTCCGGCGCCATCACGACCTTATGGATTTAGGGTCGTGACAACATGGTATCAGGGCACTAGGTTCCCTTAGGTTTCACGAGTCATGAGCAAGTCTAGTAGAGTCTTGCGGATCGGTACGGAGACGTCTGTACTTATCTTCGAGAGGCTACAGGGCTGTTAGGAGTACTTCCTTTCTTGATTCCTCATCGTGTGATTCGATTCCTTTTAGGCTTATGCCTGTATTTCTTCTCACTCAATCTTATACGTCGTGAAGCGCTTGCTATGAATCGAGGATTTGAGGAATTTTAATGATACTAGGGATGTGGTGCGGGATGTTTCCGCCGACAAAGTTGATTGAGGCTATTGTTGTTGTTCTGCGGGGGAGTAATATCTTGTTCAGCCAGTAGCCATGATTCTGGGAAGTTTAATGTTATGCTCAGGTTGTGATGATGCTTACGATTGGTTATCGCGCGATGTCGATATGATGATAGAATGCTTTCCCATATGTTGGGGGTGATGAATGGCTTGAAGGGAGGTCTTCTCAGGGCGTGATTTCGAGATTTCAGTATGTCAGTTCCGGCAGAGGAAAGGCATTTGGATTTTTTTTTTTTTTTTGGCAAATCCACTAGGCAGGAGCCTAGGGCTAGTTTTATTAATACTAAAAAGCTAAAAAGTACCACATAGGAAGAGTACAAATAAGGGGGACAATAGCACCAGTAGTGTTGCCTCTATGCCTTGGCTACATAATCACTCCTCTGCGCCTCACAATGCCCTTATGGCAGCCTCATGTAGAGGAATCATGGTGTAGATGCCGGCAAAGTCTCACGAGGGCATATAATCTCATAGCCATTTGGATATCTTTCCAAAGGCATAGGGCTAGAGCAACACAAACTGGGCTAAACCTTACCTTACTAATCCTATTGAGGCAAATAAAAAGCCTCACCTACTAGCATGCATGTAGAAAGAAAGAACTAGCTAGAACTAGATATTCTATGATGATCACAGAGTTTATAACATACTCTGTGATGATATTACATAGAACTATACTAATGTGATGGTATAATAAGAAAATGTAGGAGAAACAATACTGCTCCCTCTTCTCTAATGTTGTGAAATCTTTAATTTGTAGACTCTTAAAGTCTTCATCATCCCTTTTCAAAATGTCTTCAAAATTCATGCTTTTTTCTTTGAACGATTGGTCTTTGTAGATGTGGTTTGGCTGGCCTGCTTTTGTTTAGCAACTCTCATCGGAAGTCGCCTAATGATTGCTTCCTCGTTCACTCTACCATCCCAGCTCTTCTTCCTTGTATGATTCTTCCTGTTTTGTCCACTATGCATAGGTGATAAATCACCTTTCTTTGCTGCCTCTTGCCTCCATTTTTGAAGAATTTCATCTTCCTCTCCATCTTCATATATGTCTTTTCCCACGTTACCTGAATTTGGCTTTTGGAATGCGCCTTGTGCAATTAGCACGTTTTCATTGTGTTTAATTACCAAACCTGCCTTATTTTGACTGTGTTGTGTGCCTTGCTGCTTATTGTTCGTCTTGTTCACACGACCAGTACTATCCACCTGCTTTGTATTGATAGATTTTAGGGGCTTATAACTTACCAGAGCATCAACTAGGTTTTTATCCTCCAATGTGATCCCAGGTGTTGTACTAGCATGTTGTTGCTATCCTCGAGTTACTGGAGTCACTGCTGCTCCTGTAGTGATTGCAAACTGTTGTTGTTGTCCAGTTTTGCTTACTACACCTGATGTATTACTAGGGATAAAGGCAGGTGCATTGGAGTTAAGTTTGCTTGGAGTTGCACTAGCATCTTCCCTTGGTAGCGATAGTGAACCATATAAGTGCATGTCTTCACTATCACTCTCTTGTCCAAGGTCATCAGTCGAACCTCCATCATATTCAATACCCCAGTCCTCATCATCATCATGATCACTCTGATCTGCCCAAAACTTGGATTTAATAACCATATCCCTCACATTAGCTTTTATAACTTCACTGTTATTTCCCGTAGAGAGCATTAGTTGCCCAGATTCCACACCATGTTCACCACACGATTCCATGGTTTGTGTAGGAACTTCAAACACAGATTTGTTCAAAGTCACAATTGGTTGTTTAACCATATTAGTGTGTGTTACCATATTGGTGTGCGTTGCCATTGCTGCCTGGGCCTCTTTAATAATCTGTTCCATACGTGGGCTGGAGAATTGCAAGGTTGGAGTTGACGAGCTATGTGCGAGTTGTCCTGTATCTCCACGCATCAGTTCCAACTTCGTACCAAGCTGAAACGATTGCCTCAAATTTCCATCATGCTCCTTGACAAATTCTGTTGCTCCCAGAATTTTTGTAACAGCTGCTGTAGAAAGATATGCCCCAGCTGAAACGATTGCAGCAGCAGACTTTTCTGCTGTGACTGAAGCAGACTTATCAGCTGCATCGACCAAATTTTGCTGCTCTAAACCAGCTGCACTCTTAACACCTTTGCGCACCCTACTTCCATCACCAGCAACTGCTTGTGTTTCATCAGCCATCTGTTGCTCCTCATTGACATGCTCACCCTCATTCACCAAAGCATCAAAAGAGTTTGAAACTCCAATAGCCTTTGATGGTAGAATCAGATTTTGAAGACTTGGAGTTTGCTTCTTGCTAGGTGATTTATTCACCCCTTTCCAGTGATTTTTAACAACTCCAGCAGCCTGAAAATCCCCCTCTAACACATGAGAAACATTACTCACAAGTACTGCAGTTCCAGTAGCTAATTGCTCA